>OVBE01005200.1:0-22181 GCA_900406425.1 Iberis pinnata | reverse complement strand
ACCCAAGTAGAATCTCCACCTTTGAACCTTGCCTTCTTTCAAACTCTGAATTTACTATTGAGTGGCAGGTCATTTATGGAATGAGCTTGGTAGAAAGTGTTAGGCTCGAACTGACAGGAATAAGGTCTCATGTAGTTCTAGTCCATGCTTTTTGGACTAGATAGGACTAGGTGGGATTCGATTTCAATTGTTGGTTTTGGGTGGAAATGAATGAAAAGGGTATTGGTAGTTGGTAACAATGGGAAATGTTAAAAAGAACCTTAGGAGATGAAAAGAAAAGGAATCAGAACATGCTATAGAAATTTTGGGGGAAGATTAATATGCAAAAGAAGTATGGCAAGTGCAGAATAAGAAAAAACATATGAAAATGAATGCAAAAGGGTAAAAGCCAAAAGATAGTGCAAGTAAGAAGGTCAATAGCCATTAAGTGTTTAAGTAAGTAAGTTCCTGAAAACAACTAGCAGCATCTAAGAAAGAAGTCTCTCCTACGGGTAACAAATAAAGAATGAAAAATGGGAATGTAAATGGGTATGATCACTTTAAAGTTTCAAAAGGGTAGAACTAGGACGCATCATTGGGTAGAATTAAGAAACTTAGGTTTCATTAGCATTGGGTAGATGAGGTTCTATTTCTGTATGCATCTAAGTGTTCTTACCTTTAGCCTTCTGCTAAAGCTCATTCCCTTTTTGAGAAAACCCTTGTTTCGAATTACTAACCACTGCATGAAGGGGTCATATTTACTCCTTAACATGTCCTTGACCAAATGAGTTCATTGAAGGCACATGACTTGATCCATGGTTCCTGATTAATGAATGTTAAAGAGACAAACGAATTTGAATGCATTGTGGCAGTTGGAATTGGTTTGTGATGAATTGTGATGAGTACTGCTAAAGTTTTTAAGTAGGATGAACTTAGGATTGCATTCTAGAACTAGTAACCATGACATTAATATTACATGTGTTTGCAACATGTTTTGGTTCTAAGTTCCCACCTTCAAACCTCACTCCCAGACTTCTGAATTACTTGCTTGAGGGCAAGCAAGGATTTAGTTTTGGGGAGTTGATGACTCTGAATTTTCATGGATTTTACATATCAATTAACATCAATTCTGAGGTCTTTAGGCGTGCATACATCACATTTATAGTTGATTTTATTAAGTTTATGATTTTTATGACTTTTGCATTTGAATTTTCATATGCACGCATTTTAGAGATTTTTCAAGACTTTCACGAGTTTTTCGGAAGGATATGTGAGATTTCAGAAAAGCAGCACTTAACATTGAATGGAGCAGCACTTAGCATGGAATGGACTGCATCTACCTTAGGACCAAAACAGGATCGATCTCACACTTGCCTGGATCGATCCCACTGCCTAATCTCGATCGATTTGAAGATCGATCTCACCATCCCATCTGGATCGATCCCACCAGCTCAGATCGATCCCAGCAACACTTACCGATCCCATCTCAACCTGGATCGATCTCTCTCTCTCTCTCTCTTTCAAAAAACTTTTGAAGTCTCAAACGAAGCTAAGGAAGTACAAGAAACTTTGGATCGATCACGCACAAGCCCAAGCTCCGACCCGACCAACTCAAATCCGGATAGCACTTGAACCAAGGCCCAAGATTCAAGATAATGATTAGCTTTTTGTCTTTAGTGCTAATTAGGGCTTTTCTCTGAACACTATAAAAGCCCTAATTCGCCTCCATTTGCAACAAGATTAGGTTTCTTTCCTTTTTAGGTTTTAGTCTTAGGTTTTCATTTTACTTTGTTGTTCTTCATGTTCTTGGTGTAAAAACTAGATTTCTTTCAAGTTTTAAGTTAATCTACTGTTTTTCCTTTACTTTCTTGCTTAGCTTTAGGTTGTTGTTTAGTTGGCGCTTGTTATTTTTGTTTTAAGCTTTTATTCTCATGTTTTAAGTTTGTTCTTCATCTATGTTTTACTGTTTTATTGTTGTTCTTAGTTTTTGGGTCTGTGTTCTTGCTGTTCTTCATCTGTTCAAACTTAGATCTGCATGTTTAGTCTTAAGGTTATGCTTTCTGTTTCCTCTGCTTCTATTCCCATGAGTAGTGAGTAGTCCACTAAGTTCCTGAGGATGGGGTAGACTAGGATTGATGTCTTGAGTTCACCTTAGTACCTAAGTTGTTTGTCTTTAAATCCCTTCTGTTTCACCTGCTCGTAATGCTTATTGTATTTCTACCCGAGAGGGACTGAAAACCCGCCTTTAGGCCTTTCAACACCGAGAGGTGAGTCATTGAAGGTGTTTTGGACTAGGTGATTTCAGAGATTCGTTTCCTCTTCTAAGGGATTAGTTGTTTGGGAAACTTATTGAATATAGTAGATTGTTGTTCATGCCTGCTTAGTAGTTACTGTCTATGACGACAGTTGAGTCCGTGACTGCTTTGCTTGAAATTGATTGCCAAGGGATTGGAATTGGTTGCTTATGTTGCTACTGTCTAGGGGTTAGCTCATTGTACGAGGTGTGTTAGGTATTTAGGTAGCTTAGGATGGATCCTTAGTCAATTACCCTTGTCCTCAGGAACTGCTTCATATTGCTTGCATCTTTCACCCTCTTTGCTTTTACTTTGTTTTTACATTTGAGTCTTTTATGCTTCTTTTTATCTTATGCATTTTACTTCCAGCATGTTCGTTGCACTTATGACCTTTTAGCAAAACACCCCTTTTTAATACCTAGCTAGACTTTAAAGCATCCATTGCATTCAGATTGATTAGTACATTCCCAATTGGATTGACAACCCATCTATACTACAACGATGGGTAATTAATACCCCAATAGGACTTCAAAAATCCTACTATCACATACCGGGTTAGGATCTGGGACATTTTAGTTTCAGTAACTTTGGGTTGATGGGATTCTGTTCTTGCATGCATATAAGTGTTCTTATCTTTAGCCTTCTGCTAAAGCTCATTCCTTTTTTGAGAGAACCATGTTCTGAAATGTTAGCCAATGCATAAAGGGGTCATTTTTATCCCTTAACTAGTCCCTTAGCCAAATGAGTTCAATGAATGTGCATGACTTGATCCATGGTTCTTGTTTAATGAATGTTAAAGGGGTAAATGAATTTGAATGCATTGTGGAGGTTGGAACTGATCTGGAATGAACTGTGATGAGTATGGCTAAGGTTTTTAAATAGGATGAGATTAGGATTGCATTCTAGAACTATCAATCTGGACATTGATATTACCAGTTTTGCCAGCATATTGTGGTTATGAGTTCTCATTTTCAAACTTCTCTTCCAGGCTTCTGAATTACTTGCTTGAGGGCAAGCAAGGATTTAGTTTGGGGGAGTTGATGTCTTTGTATTTTATGCATTTTAGGAAGTCATTTACCATCATTTTAGGATCATTTGGACATCAACAAGTTGCATTCATAGGCCTTTATTAGTAAGTTTTCATTTTTAGGAAATTCTGCATTAGCATTTTCATACATATGCATTTCAGAGGTTTTTCAGGGATTTCAGGTGTTTTCAGAACATTATTGCAATCTTGGAGAAGGGAAAGGAAGAGCCAAGCCCGAAAAGACCAAGTTGGATTGAGCCAACATGCCTGTCTCGATCATCAGCTCAATGAACCATCAACCCCGGCTCGACCTCAAGCAGCTCACCTCGATTAGGCCAACAAGCCGTCTCTATCACGAGCTCGAGATCGTGCTTACCCGGCTCGATCACGGGATCGAGCTTTTATCATCCTCGATCATCAAGCCCACGCGTCTTGATCCTAATAAATCTTCCCCTCGACCTCTCGATCACAAGCGTCTCAACCACAACTACATCGAGCCACCTTCATTCCGACCCGACGACCCAAACCAAGACGACCCAGTTTTGGATTAAGAAGAACTATTAGGATTTTCATACTTTTGTCTTTTACCATTTTTAGGGCTTTTTCTGAAACACTATATAAGCCCTAAAACACCTCAATTTCCTACTAAGTTTTATTTTGTTGCCATTTTAGGTTTTGTTCTTAGGTTTCTTTCTCTCTGTTTTTTCTTTGTTGTTCTTGATGATCAAACCCATAAATTTTATTACGTTATGTTTATCTTGTGATTTCTTCATTTTTTATGCTTAGATTAAGGTTGTGAACTATCTAGTGCATGTTGATCTACTGTTTTATGCTTCTAATCTTGGTTTTGTCTTGATCACCATTTCTGGGTTTTGCTATTGTTTCATTAGAACTCTGTTTTTCTGGGTTGGTGTTCTTGTTGTTCTTCATCTTCATCTTTTGCATCTTTGATTTTTTGTTTTGTTCATCGTCATCATCTAGTTTTATGACTTTCTGTTCTTGCTGTTCTTAATAGTTTGACTTTTGATCCTAATGTTTTTCTTAGCATTTATGTTTTATGGTTTCTCTGATTTCATACCCAACATTTGTAGTGAGTAGTTTCCCTAAGTTCCTGAGGATGAGGTAGATGATTTCTTGTTTTTCCTAGATGCCTAAGTTTGATTGCTTATGGATCCCTTCTGTTTCACCGCTCTTCATGCTTATTTCTTTCTGATCAACTGGAATCTGATATTAGACATTTCAGTATCCAAAAGGTGTTTGATGAAATGTCTGAACATTGTGATTTGAGAGATTTTCATACCTAGCCTAAGAGATTAGATGTTTAGGGTGCTTATTAGCTTTAGTAGTTGGTTCTTCATTCCTGTTAGGTAGTGTACCGTTAACGAGAGTTAGGTCTGGTGATTGCTTAGGTTGAATCATTTATCAAGAGATTGAACTTGGTTGCATATGAATCTGTTGTCTAGGGATTAGCTCATTGTTTGAGGTATGTTAGGTGTCTAGGGAGTACAAGGAGGATTACTAGTCAATTACCCCCATTCGTAGGAACTTCTTCCCCATTGATTGCATTTTACCCCATTTTCTTGTCTGCTTTCGTTTTACTTGTTGTTTACCTTTAGCATTTACTTATGCATTTTGGTTTTCATGTCCTCTTTAGTTTTCTGCATGTTTTGTTTGTTTAGGAATTGTTAGTAAAACCTCATTTTCTTATTTGGCTTGAATTAGTAGTTCTAATTTCGTATAAAGTGCTTAGCATCACACCCATTTGGATTGACACCTATCTATACTACAATGGCTTATTAGTGTGATAGGAATTGATAAACCCTGTGACACCTATACTACCACTACAAGAAAATCCTACATTGATAGCACTCCACGATAGCGTAAATTTCTGAAATGCTATTATAGATGTTGCAAAAAAATTTCAAAACCTTTTAATAGCACGAATATAACGATGTTATATTTCCTAAGGCGGTAACATAAACCGCCAACACTTAGTGAAATTTTCTCTATTTCCCTCTAATTCTCGTCTCACTTAGCCAATAATTCTTTAATGGTTAATATTTCTTTTCATTTCTTATCTTCTAAAAGTTAAATATTTTGGATTTGAGTCATATTCTCCTCTTCGACGCATGGCAAAGAGATTACATCTTCCCATCTTCTCCTCCTCTTCCCTTCTTCTTTCATCTAACCGAAATAGATCGTTGCTTCATCTTCTCCAAATCATCTAAGAGGGAAGCTGCAAGTCAGTCGATGGCTATAGAAGATAAATTTTCCGCTTTCCATCTACTGAAATTGATGGTGAATAAATTTTCTCAAACGATCTAACGTAGTCAATTTGTAAAGACATAATTGTTGGAATTGGTAATTTTTAGGGTTTGGGAAAAAGGAGAAAGACTTGGTAAAGACAAGAAAGGGATCTAAGGTTGTGTGATAAAGTGCAGGCCATTATAGATATATTGGTCAACTCCACTCTGTGATTGTATCAGCTCGAGAATAGAGCGAGGAAAAGAGCCCAACAAACAAATTAGTTTTATGGGTCAGATCTCCTTTTAACAATGTTGCTCCCATTACCGTTATTTTTGCTTGCTGAATCTTGAAACCGAATATGTACAGGACACAAACTGAACGAAGAAGCTATTAAAATTGTGTTAAGAGACTGCATACCCTTTCAGTGAAAGAACAAACTACATAGAAATGGTTTGTTTTCTTTTCTTTGTTATCTTGATGCAGTGTTGATTATCA
This sequence comes from Iberis pinnata, assembly GCA_900406425.1. NCBI lineage: Eukaryota > Viridiplantae > Streptophyta > Magnoliopsida > Brassicales > Brassicaceae > Iberis > Iberis pinnata. The sequence continues at coordinate 16,139 of OVBE01005200.1, read as the reverse complement.
ACTTTAGTTTCTCTTAAGTTCGATTAATGTGAAGTTGTGGAAATTAAGTTAAGGATACTAAAATAGAGCTACTTTGCAGTTACACCACTCAGTTCTATAATATTCTCAAGAAACTGAAAGTGCTAATGGCTCAATGGCTGTCTCAATCTTTGTTTTTAACTAATCTCTTTGAAAGCTTGATATTAGTTTAATCTTATTTTGCTAGTGATATTTACATCAAGCAGCAGATAACAAGTATGATGATGGTAAAACTACTTTTGTTGGCTTTGGCATTGGTTTAGCTGCAATGGTCAATTCTTCTTGCTCTTTTCTTGTCTTCTGTACATCTTAGTGCCATTTTTATTGGTGAATGATTCTTGTTCTATAGAAAAATTGAGATTAGTTATTGTTTATGAACTTTGATTGATGTGTTGACTTCTCAATTGTGTGAATTAGTTGTTGCTTTCATAGATTTTGAAAGACTTGTCTATTTTAAGAAGTTTATGCTAAGAAATATAGACTAATATCATTTTCTGTTTATGCTGCTTTCAAATACTTAAGACTGTTTACTTACCAATTTCATTTTCTTTGTTTAAGTTGTTTTTAAATACTAAATATTGTTTCTGCTCTTTTTCATGTCTATGATTGTGGAATGAAAGAGATTATATCGATTTCACAATGTGTGCAATTATTAGATCGTATATCACCAACTGTTTTATTCCCCATGTTGTGTTGTATTCTTTTTAAGAAGAAGACCATGGCTTAGAATGGGATATAGAACAGCTGCTGAAAGATCCAAAGACTAACACACATTGTGACTCGATACGACTCTTTGGAATTTCTCAATGTTTTTCCATAGTACCTAGACTTTGCAGGTGAATAATGTATGTTCGTTAATAAGTTCTTAGATATCAGGTTCTTCCTTTCATATTTTCTATTATTGAAAATTGCAGCTTGAATGGAAAATGTTTGCTGAAGACATGCAAGGGATGAAGACTAGAAAAGTACAACTCATGGCTTCAGATATGGATGGTGAAGCTCGCAACATGTTTAAGGAGATCATGCAATGGTTGTTTGTTGTATAGGTTTCTCGTTTGATTGCATTATTGTCAACTGCACAAAGTTTTATAATTTTATACAATTATATATATTGGGTTTGTGTATTTTATGCAAAATATTAAAAGAAGTGAACAAATATATTTTGTAAGTATAGACTCCAATTACTTAACAATTTTTCCATTATATAAATGTTAGTCCCTAAACCCTAAAACACTTAACAATTATATACACTAAATTGGGTAGACCCTAAATCCTACTGGAAAATAATTATAGTCCCTAAACCCTAAATTACATAACAATTTTACACTCTAATTTGGGTAGACCCTAAATCATACTGGAAATAATTATATTCCCTAAACCCTAAATGTACAATTTTAGACCCTAAATTGGGTAGACCCTAAATCTTATTGGACAATAATTATAGTCCCTAAACCCTAAATTACTTAACATTATACCCTAATTTGGGTAGACCCGTACTCATATTGAAAAATAATTATATTCCCTAAACCCTAAATGTACAATTTAGACCCTAAATTGGATAGACCCTAAATCATGTTGGAAAATAATTATAGTCCCTAAACCCTAAATGTACAATTTTAGACCTTAGGTAGACCCTAAATCATATTGGAAAATAATTGTAGTCCCTATAAATACCCTAATTACTTAACAACTTTATACCCTAAATTGGGTAGACCCTAACTAGACCATAAATTTGATATGACCACTTGATCATATTCTCATATTGTGGTTGAACACAAGACCCTAAACTCTATTTATGTTTAGACCTTAACCTTAAATTTGGAATTGATTCTAGACCCTAAACACAAAATTCTTAATTTTATACCATAATCCCTAAAATATAATTTAATTATAGATGAAAACATTAATCTGATTGTAGATCCTAACAAGACCTTTAAATATTGATATGAACACTACCATAATCTCATATTGTGATTAAACACAAGACCGTAAACTATATTTCGCTTAAGCCTTAAACAAAATTATAGACTCCTACAAACTAATTTATATAATAATTCTTAATCATAGATTAGAAACTAACATTACACTTACAAATACGAAATTTTGAAACATAAAACTATATAACATTCAACACTTCTAATACAAACATTTACTATAAACTATTATAATTAAAAAGATCTTGGCAAAATTCTTAAATTTATTCGTATACATTTTTAATAGCACATACAAAAGCTATTATTGTATTTTTTCATTAAGAGGGAAGCAAATCGTTTTGTCTGCTCAAATACTAAAAAAAATTTTAGTTTACTTTTTCTCATTTTCACCTTCTTCTCCATCTTAAAAGAGTTTGTCAACTTTTATTTTCTCTCTCTTCGAAGCTGCTCTCTCTATCTCTGCCGTTTGAACTCACCGCCGGTCTTTCTCCTCCGCCGCTGGCGACCGGCCTCATCGTCGGCGCTCAGCGGCTCCTTTCTTGTTTTGTCTTCTTTTAATCGGTTTCCTCTCACCTGTTTTTTCCGAAGATCACTCTGCTATTCCTTGCCGGTGCTCTCTTTCTCTCGGATCTACCGTCGCTGCCATGCATGTCAATCTTCTTCCTCTGCTGGTTCAAGCACAGATCTACATATGCTTTCTCTTTCGATTCTCGGTTAAAGATCCTTGGAATGGTGCTCGGACTGCATGCGAGTAAGAGATGGACAGATAGCTGCTGCCATTGGTTTCTTCCGGTGTTGGTTGCTCCGGTGTGGATGGCGGAGATTTGGATCTTGGTGAAGGATGGATTTGGTATGCCTGGTTCGTGTCTTATGGTGTTCTCTGACCCTTTCTGCTATTCCGATGTTGGTGGTGGCGGCACGCGGTGGTTGTTTGGCTTCTCCGGACTTGCTCCATCTGGGAGGTTGTTGGTTGAAGGCTGGGATTGGCTAGCTCGAGGGTTTCAGAATCACCATCTTTTGTTGGGCTGGATTTTGGGCCTCTGTACATTTATCTTTAGGCCCAAAATTATTATGGATCGGGCTTCCTGTTATAATAGTTTTAGTATTTGTTTTGTCTTAATTGTCGTCATTATATTTGTATTAGTTTTAGGAATTCACCTTCTTAGGGTCACAATGCTTTCAAATATCGCCTGTTTCAGTCTTAGAAGGATTCTTAGGGATATAGGAGATAGCAAAAAGTTTTGTAGTCTAGATTATTCTAGATTACGTTCTCCTTCGGGTGTTCCTTGTTCTTCTTTGGAAGTTCTTTTCGTTTTAAGCATTGTCAGTTGCCTCATCTGTGAGGTTACTTACCCTTTATGGGTCTCTATCTTCCTCTTAGTGGGAACATTTGTGCCTCTTAGTGGGTTGTCTTTTCTTAATTAATACAATATATTTGACGACAAAAAAAACCTTCTTCTCCATCTTACGTTTTTCCACTAAAATCTCCACCACACACATTGCTACCTTTGTAAATCTCGACCATCACATTCGCCATCTCAGTCGATTGGTAAGTCTTCTAACTCGTTTTGCATTTTGAAAGCTGATTAGGTTTAGGTAAATCGATTTTGAATAAATCTGCAATCAATTACTTTCATAAATATCTAGGATAATCTTAAATCGATTTCGTGGTTTTAGTTGATGGTAATTTCATTGATTTTTGATTTTGTTGATTATGGTTTAATGTTTTTTTGTCTTTTCTTTTTCTTTGCAAGTATTTCTGTGTGAATTTGCTGATTGAAGTGATGATACTTCATCCATATCCTCCAACAACAGCTTCAGGTTAGCTATGGTCTTCCATATAATTTATGGTTATTCAATGTTTGTTAGCTTAGGGGTTTTGTTCATTCAAAATTTATCTAAAACCTCTATGTTGTTTTTTTGCGTGTGTTGTTAATATCCGTGGTGAAGAATATATGTCGTATAATTATATAACCTTGCTAACTTGAAACTCTTTCGCTTATTATAAGAAATAACTAATTCTAAACATTGTAAAACCTTGCTAAGTTTACAATTAAAAATTGTGTTAGAAGCATGTGCTTGATAAATGATAAGTATACATATATGTTTTGGTGGTATGATGGTTTTAACAAACCTGTAACAATTTAGCTTATTAAAACTAATAAGACAGTATAAAACATTGTAAAACCTTGCTAAGTATACAATTTAAAATTGTGTTAGTAGCATGTGCTTGATAAGTGATAAATATACATATATGTTTTGGTGGTATGATGGTTTTAACAAATCAGTAACAATTTAGCTTATTAAAACTAATAAGACAGTATAAAACACTGTAAAACCTTGCTAAGTATACAATTAAAAATTATGTTAGAAGCATGTGCTTGATAAATGATAAGTATACATATATGTTTTGGTGGTATGATGGTTTTAACAAACCTGTAACAATTTAGCTTATTAAAACTAATAAGACAGTATAAAACATTGTAAAACCTTGCTAAGTATACAATTTAAAATTGTGTTAGTAGCATGTGCTTGATAAGTGATAAATATACATATATGTTTTGGTGGTATGATGGTTTTAACAAATCAGTAACAATTTAGCTTATTAAAACTAATAAGACAGTATAAAACACTGTAAAACCTTGCTAAGTATACAATTAAAAATTATGTTAGAAGCATGTGCTTGATAAATGATAAGTATACATATATGTTTTGGTGGTATGATGGTTTTAACAAACCTGTAACAATTTAGCTTATTAAAACTAATAAGACAGTATAAAACATTGTAAAACCTTGATAAGTATACAATTAAAAATTGTGTTAGAAGCATGTGCTTGATAAGTGATAAGTACGCATACAAACCTAGAACTTTATAGATTATAATCTTTTAAATAAAGGTTCTAATAAAACATTTTTCTTATTAAAGGTTATAGAAAAACTTTAGTTATGCTGGACAAGTCATGAGTCCATATTGGCAGGTATGGATTCTGTCAAATTAGGTTTAGTTTTTTTATTTTTTATTAAAGGTTCTAATATAACCTTTACTATTTTTTATTCCCCCTAAAGAGCTGATCATGAGTATGAAAGAGGTGCTTGGACGTTTGTTAAATCTGTAGCTGCAATATTAGGTGACATTGATGTCATAGTTTTCCCATGCATTGACTTTTGCAATGTAATTCGTCACTCAAGCAGTGAGGTTATCTCGCATCTTGTAAAAATAGGAATGGATGAGAGTTATAAAAGGCGGAAGAACTGGTATCATCATGGAGAAACAGAGCCATATGATTCATGTGTAAGTAGCGAACGTAATTGGAATGATGAGGTTGTGGGTTTATATAAAGCAGATGCACTGTTAGATGAAGAGTTAGCCAATGATGGTCACTTTGGTGAAATGGCAGAGGCTGCTGACAAGAAAGAAGATGACTTTCTTAAAAAATTAGCTGATGTTGAGAAACCCTTATACCCTAGTTGTGTAAATCATAGCAAGCTATCTGCAATTGTCTCGTTTTTAGACTTAAGACACATAATGGATGGTCTGATAAGAGTTTCAATGATCTATTTTATATGTTATCAGACATGTTACCAGAGGATAATGTCTTGCACACATCATTGTATGAAGTGAAGAAGTTTCTAAAAACTTTTGATATGGGATATCAAAAGATTCATGCATGCGTAAACAATTATTGTCTATTTAGGAAAAATGAAGAAACTTGACAATTGTCCTAAATGCAAGGCTTCAAGATGGAAGATCAATATGCACATTGGTGAAGTCAATAAAAGTGTCCCACAAAATGTTTTTAGATATTTTCCCTTAATTCCAAGATTAAAAAGGATGTTCAGATGTGAGGAAATGGCCAAAGATTTAAGATGGCACTTTAATAACAAAAGCACATATGGAAAGCTTCGTCACCCGGTAGATTCTGTGACATGGGATCAGCTAAATTAAAAGTACCCTTCCTTTGCAGCTGAAGAAAGAAACGTCCGTCTAGGACTTTCCACATATGGGTTTAATCCGTTCAACATGAAGAATACTAAATATAGTTGTTGGCTTGTACTACTAGTAAACTACAATTTGTCTCCTAATAAGTTTATGAAAAAGGAAAACATAATGCTGTCATTGCTTATTCCAGGTCTTCAACAACCTGGAAATAGTATATATGTCTACTTAGAACCACCAATAGAAGATCTAATTCATTTTGGAAAAGTGGAGAGTTTAAATATGATGCATTTAGTAAGAATGCATCTAATCTAAAGGTATGATTCTATGGATAATCAATGATTTTCAAGTCTATGGAAATCTTGTTGGATGCAAAGTGAAGGGTAAAATGGGTTGTTCTATATATGGAAAACACAAAGACAACATGTGGTTGAAGTTCAGTAGGAAACATGTTTACATGGCTCACAGAAGAGGTTTGCCACCAACACATATTTATAGGGGAAAGAAGTCTTGGTTTGATGGAAAAGTTGAATATAAGAGAAATGGTAGGATATTATCAGGTCATGATATATCACTGAATCTGAAAAATTTCAAGAATGACTTTGGAATCTTAAAAAATATGGGAATAAGAGGAAAGTAATAGAAGTCATTATCTCTGATTCTGAAAATGAAGATGGCTCAAGTGAATATGAGGAAGAAGATTTACCAGTTGATGAAGATGAGTTATCAAGGTGGAAGAAAAGATCAATTTTTTGTTAAACTGCCTTATTGGGAGGAAATACCAGTTAGGCATAATTTGGATGTTATGCATGTGGAGAAAAATGTGGTTACTAGTATTGTTGCAACATTATTACATTGTGGGAAGTCAAAGGATGGACTCAATGCACTTAAACATCTGGAATTACTCGGTATTAGGATTGATTTGCATCCTACTACCAATGGAAAAAGAACGTACCTTCCAGCAGCTCCTTGGTCTTTGTCAAAATCAAAGAAGCAAATTTTTTGTAAGAGATTATTTCACTTTAAAAGACCAGACGGATACTGCTCCAATATTGCAAGAGGCGTATCATTAGAGGAATGTAAAAAATCAGGACTAAAATCACATGATTATCATGTGTCGATGCAACGATTTCTTCCAGTTTCACTTAGAGGTCTACTACCTAAAGGTCCTAGGTTAGCCATTGTACGCTTATGTGCGTTTTTCAATCAATTGTGTCAAAGAGTGATTGACAGGGAACAAATTACTGTGTTGGAGATTGAAATAGTGGAAACTCTATGCATGTTTGAAAGATTTTTTCCTCCAAGTTTCTTTGATATAATGATGCATTTGATAGTACATTTAGGAAGGGAAGCAAGACTTTGTGGACCAATCCACTTTAGGTGGATGTACCCATTTGAAAGGTACATGAAAATCTTGAAAGATTTTGTACGTAACACTGCAAGACCAAAGGGTTGTTGCTGAGTCATATCTAGCTGAAGAATGTGTAAGATTTTGTAGTGATTTTCTTAGAAAGACTACAAATGTGGAAGAAAAACAAGAGAGAAACACTGAGTTTGCGAGAAACTCTATACTTGATGGTCGTCCAATATCAGTAGCAACTACAATTACCCTTAGTGATTCAGAGTTAAAAATAGTTCATCTTGCGGTGATCCAGAATACGAAGACGTGGACTCGTATATGGAGTAAGTTTAACCAATTACTAATCTCATTATAAGATTTCACCTATATGGATCACTGACCATTGTTTCTTTAACCAGTTTGCATCTACAATATATGCAAGACACATATACGAGATGCAACCGTGATGCAACATACTTATGGAGTATGCACACAAAACATTTTCCACGATGGTTAAGAGATCAGGCAATAATTACACTTTAACACAACAAATTTAATTGTTGGCATCTGAATGTCATTTGTTTTATGATTTTTAGATACCAATTACATCTAAAAGTCATTCACATATATACTACAAAAAAAAATCGTATAGCTACGACCTTGTCACGACTTGTCCGTGACTAAAAGTAAAATTGTCACGGAATAGCCATGGAACGTGATTTCTCCCATCCGTGGTTAATCTGTGACAATTCGTAACAAGAAAGCCACGAATTAGTCACGGTTTGTTGCGTGACAAGATTGCTACGGTAGGTCCGTGGCTAAATCGTAGCTACTTAGCCACGATGGTGAAACCGTGACACATCCGTGGCTAAATATTAGTCACAAATTGTTGTCCGTAGCTTTTCCGTGACTAATTTAAAAACTTAGCCATAAACCCTAAACTGAATATTTCAATAGTTTTATATTTATAAAACATATTTCATAACAAATAGCTATAGCCAATGAGAATACATGACAAGGATGTCTGATGTAAAATAAATAGGTTTATATATTTCGATTTAGGGTTTATATTTTTGAGTTTAGGGTTTAAAGTTTATATTTTTTTGTTTGTGATTTTAAATTTTTCATTTTTGAGTTTAAAGTTTATCTACTTGGTTTAGTGTTTATATTTTTGGGTTTATGGTTTATAATTTTTGTGTTATATTTTTGTATTTATAGTTTAAGGTTCTTGTTATTGAGTTTAGGGTTTATATATATGTTTATATATTTGGGTTTAAGATTTATACTTCTTATGCTTAAGAATTTTATTTTAGGAGATTCTTAATATAAGAACTATTTTCATTCTCTCGAAATCGATACAATTTAATTCGATTTGATTTTGTTTTAAAATATTCGAAAGAGTTAAAAATACCGAATCAAAAATTTTAAATTAACATTTTTAAAATTAAGTCTTATAATATATAATTATGAACCTATTTTATGTGATTAGGGTTTATATAAGTCTCTAACTCTCTAACTCTCGGATCTGCTTATCTTGCCATTTTTCTTTGGTGCTCTATGTCTTTCTCCGGTGTAGTCGCGGTTGTGGATGGTGTAGGGATGCACGACGATCTCGGTGTCTTTCTCAGGTGTAGTCCAGGCCGACAGAGCAGCAACTAACGGTCCGTCTCTTTGTATGTCTCTATTTTCTGGTAACTCATGTCGTGTCTTGGTCAGTTCTCTCTCTTTCTCTCTTTCCTTTTCTATCTTCTTCCACAAACCTTTAGATCTTCTTCTTGTTGTTGTTATAGATAGCTGCGACGGAATAAGAACTGATCCGCGACGGAGATCCGCGACGGAGATCCGCGACGGAGTGGAGACAGGAAGAGACAGAGCCATAGAAGAAGCCACTATAAAGAAGGAGTCGGAGTCGGCGGAGTTGCGGCAGAGCTTCAGGCGCGGTGAGGGATTTTTCTTCGAGATAGATCTAGGAATTTTTCTTAATTTTTTGTAAACAAAAATTAATATTTTGTTATTGATGAAAAATATATCGATTTATTTTTTTAATAATTCTTTTTTATTAGTCACGGATTGCCACGGAAACTCCGTGACTAAGTTTGCCACACCCAAATCCGTGGTTAGGTCGTAACTATATCAGTTGTAAATATTCGGGACAATTCGTGGCTAAAATTAGCTACGGTAGCCACGGATAAATTAAGTTACTACGTTATAGCTACGATTTCTACGTTGTGGCTAAGCCGTAGCAAAGACTTCATATAGCCACAGATTCGGGCTTATAGCCACGAATCGGGCCGTGGGTATACACAGTTGTTTTTATGTATATTAAAATGGTTGGCATATGGTCTAAGAAAACTGCAAGTTCATACACATGATACATAGTGAATGGTCAAAGGTTCCAAACAAACTCTGTTCAAAGGCAAAGTCAAAATAGTGGGGTACTATATGAGGCAACATCAATGTGTAGAGCTAGTGCTAAAGACACATCACATGTTGTTAATTTACTAACGTACTATGACAGAGTTAGTCTTGGTTAGTTTTCTGTTAAGTTGACTCATAAAATTTCAATTAAATATTTTGTAAGTGTTTTAAGGAAACTGCAGCCCAAGTGTGACTTGGTTAATTGGTGTGATAATGAAATGATAGTTGTTGAGGGGCGTTTTATGTCTTCTGATCCAGAAGTCTTAGTCAGTGATATTCCGTTAGACCCTAATGTTGTTAAATTTTTAGTTGAATCTCCTTCCAAGAAAGAAGCATTTCTTTGGAGACCTCTACCCATTTTTTCACTATTGAACAAGCTGTTGGAGAAATGATTGCATGGCCTGATACAAAGTGTGTTATTTCATATATAGGAATCCAACCAGAAGTAAATATACCAAAGGTAATTTTCATATACATGTTTAATTATGTTTCAGACTGGTTGTGAAATGGAAAGAGGTTAGTAATTGTTTACATGTATGATAGAGCCCTAACACAACTTCTTTGAAGAAATGCAACCTATTGGAATGGAATTCATCAAGTGATGAGGTTGTGGCTGAAGGTCGTTGGCAGTGCAAAGAATCAAAGATGTTGGTTAATGGATTACCTCTTGGACGAAATGCAGTTAAGGTATCTATGGATAGGTTCATAAAACCATAAACATTTCTTTGGAGATCTTCAGTAGACATGACATACCTGTGAGATGCTTCCCTGGCTTTTGTTGCTTGGCCTACAAATCGAGTTATCTTCGAAGGCCCCACGGATATGATCTTGACAGGTGAAAAATCACCTGCTAGTACAAAGGTAAATGCTTCAGGATCAAAAACTCCAACCAAGACATCTTCACCAAGCAGAAAAGCTCAAGATTTAGGTTCTCAATTTGCTATTCCTAAAACTCCTATAAAGAAAGAAGTACAAGTTGATCATCCGTCCCCTCTTAGAAGATCTAAGGTATCACATATTCTCTTATTTTTCGTATATGGCATGTACTGTTTTTGTTTAGTTAAGTTATTTTCAATTTGATGTTATATGTGTGATTACTTGTTTAATATAAAGAAAGTGTATGATTGACACTGCATGATTAGATTCCGATAATGCATTATTGTGATTACTAGTTTAGTATTATTAGGCAACTTCCTTTTGAGTTTAGATGATCATAAATTAGATTCTGACACTAAATTATTGTGTTTGTTGGTTTAGTATAATAAGAAACCTTCTTAATGAGTTTGGATGGTATTGATTATATTCTTACACCGCATTGTTGAGATTACTGGTTTAGTAATAAGACACCTTCCTTTTGAGTTTGGAAGATCATGATTAGATTCTGATTACTTTATGAACATTACATCGCACCATTCAGACGGAGAGTAATTAGAAGTGCACAAGAGAGACTGAGGGTCTAAAGGAAAATCAGAACTGCAAGCTGATGGGCATTACATGAAAGAAACGGGTTGTGGCTGAAGGACGCTGGGTTACAAATGATCCAAATAACAAAGTTCATTTTGTTCCACTAGGTCCTAAAGGAGTTAGAGTTTGGATTGATGTTGTTAAAATCAACAGTGTTCGAGTTTAGGCCATTTGATGAAATAGAGTTGCTAGGAGATGCACTTAGATTATGCATTGCTTGGCCTGAAGAAAAAGTAATATTGGTATAAACTTGGTAAGTTTGAAATCTATGTCTGATTTTTGTAATAAAAGACTTGAAAAGTAGTATGGATGATAATGAAACAAACTTGTATGAATATTGTGTTTTTAAATTTATCATATATTTGAATATGTTTTTTTTTAATTGCATTATTGTACTACAATCAAAATTACAAACAAATCAACAACATATAAAATGTGCCATCAAATGCACATTAATAGCAAAATATTAAAAAACGTTATGGCATATTATAGCAATACAATATAACACTATCGTAAATATTGGCTTATTATAGAAATATAACATAACACTATCATTAAAGGATACATATTATAGCAAAATAAATAAACGCTCACATAATCTGAGACATATTATAGCAAATAAAATTAACGATATCGTAAAAAAGGCATATTATAGCAATTCACAAGAACGCTGTCATAAAATGAGTCATATTATAGTGCCAATTACGGTAACACTATTGTATAAAATCACATATGATAACATCAAAAACAAAACGCTATTATATAGCTTCAATTTATGATACCGTTACAATTTAGTGCTATCAAAAATAAACTCTACGATAGCGTCCACATACATATCGTTTATGAAAACGCTCCCAAAGACGTATAATAGCGCTAATCGTATGCTATCAATGAAAGGTATTCTTGTAGTGTACAACGTAAAAAACCTTGTTATCAGTGCCCTCAGCTTGTCGGAAGGCTTCCTCTTCCTCTTAGCGGCAAGCACCGTGATCCTCTTCCCCACAACCTTCTTAGTTAAGGTTAGTTGGGTGGCACCATCAACTCGTTCAGCGACGTCGATTGTTGTCTCAACCACAAGAACTTCCACCCTCTCAGTCGCTTGCGGAACCGCGACTGAACCCAATAAGTTAGCAGTTGCAGCAGCTTGCTTCCGCAGGGCAGCCGCTTTAAGCTCGTCGATAAAACTTTCATACATTCTCCTTTGTCGAGGAAAAGAGCAATGTTTCCGGTCCACTGCAAGCATACCCACAAATCAGCACGCAAAAAAATCAAAAATTGACGAATCCAAAATCAACTTACCGCGAGAGAAATGACGAAGATGCTTGCAAACTCGTGCTTGATTGATTTTGTCCCACTCTTCAACCCCACGAGCCTTGATCTTCCTCAAATTGTCGAAGAAATTCGTAGGATAGTTCTTGAGGTTCAACGGTAAATCTGCAAACAGAAAATAAGACAGTTAGGATACTACAAAAAGGGAAAATGACGAGGTCATCGCGAAACTCTACCGATGGACAGATTCCATCCCCTGAAATAATTATAACCGCATGACGGAGCATAGGACTCGTTGACCTTTACGAAGAACCACCGACGCTTCTAGTCCCAAATCTTCTTCTTCACCCCCATCAAAAACTTGTGTTGGGGCTTGAAAGTAACGTAGAAGAAACCTGTGTCGACACTCACTCTATCAACCGTCAGGGGGCTATGATAGATCCATGTCACATCCTTAAAGAATTTCCCGCAAACATCATTGTCGATCTCGGTAGCCAACAGGATGATCCCCACCAAGTTTCGAATAAAAAAAAATCGCACTTTGAGATTTTGCGCTTTGCACAATACACGAAGAATAACTTGAGGAGTGGAAACCAAAGATGCGCCTTGGTGAAGTAATCTTCAAAGACAGCAAAGTATCCAGGCGGAGGACTCCACGGCCTTTCTTGGGGACTCAGAATTCTGAAAACGAGGCATGGGTTGTTGAAGTCGCACTTCCTCGCCAACTTGAGGAGTCGCGTCTTGTTCATTATGGAATGCATCACTCGAGTTATCTTGTCGGCTTTGGCAGATGACGACCTAGAGGAACCAGCCTCATCCGGACGAGGTATAAATGGTTCAATGGTTGGACCTCGGAAGTTCCTTGAGGGGTCCCCATCTCAGTGGAAGACTTCGTTATCTAGGGTCTCACTCGTATCTACTTGCGGCCTAGTAAGAGACCTCTTCCTCACTACTAGCAGGATCATATACACCAAATCTTCAGAGGGAGAAGAAGCTTGGTTCGTCTGCTGATCGTTCACTTCGACCATAGCCCCATAAGAATTCTCTCTTTTTTTGGCCAATTTGGAAGACGTACTCGTCATAGGATTGGATGCCGAGTTTGAAAGACGAGCAGACGGTTTCTCAGAACTAACATACGGAGATGCCGCAGGTCTCTCCGACTCACGACCGGATGATTTGGCCCTATGACTCGACAAACTATCGTCCAAACCACTAGTGTTTCTACTAAGCTCCAGATTTATCAAGTCACAAGACATAACTTCGGTGAAAATGGACTAACGACGAGTGTGCCGGAAAAAAAAGAATAAATTCGAGAGAGAAAGTATAGAGAAGGGAGAGAAAAAATACATTTTTGTTTGGTGGTGCGAAATGAGACATCACAGAAAAATGAGAGTATATATAGAGACGCAACCGAGAGGTGAAACGTCCTAGGTAATATTCACCGCAAGACGAAACGACACTATGGGAAATGACCAGGAGGCAAAACATCACCTAAGAAGATGATTGGATGGCGATGGCTTCTTCGCGAAGCTACTCAACCTCGAAATACGTGCCGACCGTTAGGATGACTATTCAACTCCAGAACATGCTGCAATATGTTACAACTCCCCTCGAGTGACTACGTAGCCCATAGGGTCCCAAGGTACATTGTGTCCGACGAACCCACAAACCTAATGGCTTCGTCGAAGATATGGGCTGCACCCACAAGCCCAATGAACTACAATCCCACTCAGGAAAGTCCACTCAGAAGAGTCCACGCCAGAGAAGTTAAGGCCATGACGAGGTCAGCGACAGCGCCGAAGTAACAATGAACCTATTCCCTACGACCCAGAGAAACAGTGACCTATGGACCAATTCACCGACAAAGAAGATACAATCCTACCTTCCCAGCGTAGCTAAATGATGACGAGGGAGCATTATAAAAGGAAAACGAGGATCCACATAAAAAGGGTCGGCAAGTTCTAGAGAGAAGTTAGAGAAAATCTAAACATGTAAACTTCATGTTCTTAGTGAGCTCGTCGGATATGTCGATAACCTTACCTNCCTTCTTTGTGATCCCTCTTCAGCCCCCCCCCCCCTATCCAACAATAGTACCAATGAGAATCTAATTATACTTGTATCAATAACATTACAAGAAAACACGCTAAAACCAACGGGCATATCCGTCGGTTTTCCGTCGATAAAGGGGGTAAATCGACGGATACGGTCCGTCGATTCTAGGTGGTCGGTTTTCTATGGATAATCGATGGATAATCCGTCGATAATTATGCCGCGGATAAGCCGTTGGTAATTTTCCGTCGATAATTACCGACGGAAAAACGACGAATCTTTTTCAAAAAGTGACGAAAAATCGACGGATCCTTTTAAAAAAAAGACGGATTATCGACGGAAAACCGACAGATATTTTAATTTTTTTAAAGTACAAATATAAAAAAAAAAAATTAAAATATTAAAATTAAAATAAAATTCAGAATATTTAATAAATTAAAATTGAAATTGAAATTTAAATAAAAATATTCATAAAAATTCAAAATATTCTAGAAATTGTAATTAGAAAAAACGATAACAATAGTAGTCTACCCCGGAAAACGTCCTATGAACTCGTCCATCCTATCTTGTTTCGCCCGCANCATCTGAGTGTCGCGCTCTTCTTGCAATGCCTTCATCGCCTCTATCTGCTTCGCTTGTGCATCCATTTCCATCTTCATTCTCTCCATCTCCTCGTTCTTCCTCCCCAACTCCTCATATTGAGCCGTTGAACGGGATCTCGATCCTGGGAAGCAATAAGAAGCCATGTTCCCAAACCCGTAAGTCCGGACCTTGGACTTCTTCGTAGTCTGAAATAAGAAAACAATTATTACTATCAATGGCATGCAATAATATATAATTAAATTTAAATATTATTTACCTGAGAAACAACATCATTTACTGTTTCAAATGGGATCTTGTCGCTTCCCCTTTAGATGCCTGAGTTTGNTCGCTTCCCCCTTGAGATGCCTGAGTTTGCCGGATTTCCTCGATACGCATTCTAGAGTTGTCGAGAACCTCCCGAGCCAGCTGGTCCTGAACTTCTCCAGTCTTCTTGTTCGTGTGGAGATCTTCTATAATATCAAGGGCTGACAGCTCCTGGCCAGTCTTAGCCTGCTGTTCAAGAAATAAAAGTTAGATAGTATTAATGAAAACGAGAAATTTACTAGATTCTAGTTTTAAATCATACCAGATCATCCGAGCGGGTGAACGAACTCCTAGCACCAGTGTTGCTAGTCGACATCCCCCTACCGTCCCGCTCGCTCTTCCGGTTCTTTGAGTTCTTCTCCGACCTTTTTTCGTGTCTTCTTTTTCCCAGTACGCTATGAGTCCGTCAAGGAGATTTGCAGGCATGTGTGTGTGCTTCTTCCCGGTCTTGTACCAAGCCTCCTTCCACGAATACATGTGGTTGGAGAAAGTCTTATGTCCGGTCTTATAGTCCGTCTTTATCCCCATCAACCTACTTGCAGATGATAAAGACGAATGGCCATCTCTACATCCCTATATATAATGGCTCATTCAANACCGTCGCGCTTCTACATTAGGTGCTTCACTAGAAACTTGCGCCGACTCTATATTCTCCCTATAAACATCATTAACCATTTGAGCTGTATGTGCCCCAAAATCTAATTCCATTCTAGGTTCCTCCGTTCTAGGTTCCGCTATCCTATCGGCTAATTGTACGCTACCGCTACTACTAGCAACAATTTCTGGTCGTTCTCCATGTAAATAC
>OVBE01005199.1:0-22184 GCA_900406425.1 Iberis pinnata | reverse complement strand
TTGTAAACAGAGGAATAAACAGAACGGCTTTTGATATCAATTCACACATTATATCATTTTCGCACCAGTTTGGTCGGGATTTAGACAATCTTTGTTGGATTCGAATAATTAAGGAGATTAAGATTTTCGGATGCCAAAGTGAAAATGGGGCATGAGTGGTTATATGGCCATGAAAAATCAATTTTTTGTGAACAGTTGAGTGGGATGATGTGCGAGAAGGATTGAGCGGTTTGAAAAGTGCAAAGCATGGCGTGTACAGACTAGACGATTACCATAGTATTCGGTTTTAGTCGAAAACCATCATCCTCCCCATAGATATAAGGTTTATGTATCGATTTATCTCCTTTATACGATCAACCCGTTCCCGGAAAGATAGTAGACCAACACAGAGAGAGAAGTGGCCGAGTTTTACTGAATAGTTCATTCCTTATGCGTAGTTCGCTCGATCTATTTGTTCGCATAATCCGTTCGTATAATAGTTCATAAAGTTGAAAATCGAAAGTGAGTGTGATTTATGTAGTGCCGGCTCAATTGTCAAGATTTTCAGGCTGTAAGGCCAAATTGTTAATGCTTGGTTGAAAAATGGATGTCGTGCCGGCTGGACTGATGATCAATTTAGTTAACATAAGTGATCATGCGGTCTGGTGAACAAACTAGTAAGATAAACTAAATGTATGAACTGATTAAAAAACATTTATTTGCATTGTGTCTTGAGTCGGACGGATTTACCGTAGTCACTAAGATTTTTTTTATTTATCCCTCCTGTCTGGTAGCATGTAGCAAAGAGGAATGATAAGGTAGTGAAAGGAAATATAGTTAAGTATTGGGTAAATCAAATTAGAGTTTAAAGCATAATGTAATAATTTATGTAGCAAACTCGTATTTTGTGTTAACGTTTGTTGATTTATCTACATAAAAGTTGAAATTTATGTTATGCACTTGACAGAAATCGAAAACGTGCATGAAAAAGGATAAGTATAACAAGGTCTAACTAAGAAATCCAATCATCTAATCTGTTTGGATGTAATTTAGATTGAGTTTTTGTAATTCACTCAAAAAGGCCACAGTGGAAAGTCTCGGAGAATTTTGACAAAGAACCGTGCGTCGTTTAATTGCGGATGCTGGGCTTTTGTCCACAGTGGAAAGTCTCGGAGAATTTTGACAAAGAACTAGTTTGGGAGTTCTATGGTAATGTACCAGCCGTTTACAAGGATGAATTGGTGGTTATGGTTCCAGGCAGGGGTACTGTATTTGAGGTTTCGGCTGTCCGTATCAATGCTCTGTTTGGCCTCTCTGAGGTTGATGATGTTCAAAGACGGATTCAGGTGGCTGCTGTGACTCCTGATGGGTTGGCCTCGTTCCTGAGTGGTGGTTCTGTTCTCAAATGGTCATCTCTGAATCTTGGAGTTTTCACTGATGATCACAAGGAGTTGTATCGTATCTGTTGTCGCAACTGGCTTCCATCCAAGAACTCGGGTTATATGCATCCTGGTAGGGCAATGGTTCTGTATAAGATTGCTTACAAGGTTCAGTTTGATGTCGGTCAGATGGTGTTTGATCATATTGTTGGACATGCCAAGTCTCCAGAATCGAATTTCTACCATCCGTTTCCTAGATTGATTACACAGTTGTTATCTGGTTCTCAGTCTGCCACCTCTCCGCCTCATGTACATCAGGAGCATGTTTTGGAAACTCCAGCTCATGTCCCCGATCGGTCTGCTAAACAAAGACGATCCTCAAAACGGTTGAAGTCCAATGATTCTGTTGCTGAACCTTCTCGGTCTCGTGGTCGCTCAAAGACAAAGGTAACCAAGCAGGCTTCTGGTACGGGCACAGGATTACGCAAAGTTGTTAAGCTGGCCATACAACTTCTTGAGGCAGCCTTAGCTACAGGTAAGTGTTTCTCACTGTTGTGTCCTATTCGAGTACTTGTTTTTGACATGATGTTATGTAAGCAGGGGGGAGAAAAGGATCCGGAAGAAACTAACTCAGATTAAAGCATGAAGTGTTAGGAGTATGCATATGTTTAGGGGGAGATCAAGAGTAGATTAGCTCCTTAGTTTTTCTTTTGTTTAGCATTAAGAACGGAACTCAATTTCAAGTATATGTTTTTGTTATTTTGAACAATATTGTTTTTATTTGATAAATTTATGGTATCTTGGTTTCGAGTTAGTCTATGTGTTTCTTGGTATATCTGTACATTTGAGATGCAGGTTTGGAGTAGGTGCTTAATCATGAAATCAAGTCAAAAAGGGAGAGATTGAAAGTGAGAACAAGAAGCTGATTGGAAACAGAGGACTTGAGCAAATCAGGGAGCTGACGTGAACAAAAGTCTAAAAACCGAGGATCAAGTCAAGCAGTGATACTAGGAGAACAACATGCGATTAAAGGGGAAGATCTGAAACGTGGATAAGATGTGAAGATTTTATCAAAGGAGGAATCTAACAAGAAGATATTGAAGTGGAGGGAATCTCTTGAAGATATTATTGTTAGGATAAGAGTTGTTGTAAACGAATTATGGTTTGGGGTAGTTAGTATATAAAGGGTCTAAAGTGTTTAGTGGAGACTAACACTTTAGAACTTTTACTTGACTTAGTTAAGAACGACAATCAAATCAGGAAGTTGTTCTTGTGGTGAGTGTTCTAGACTTTGAGTAGGCGAGTTTGTAAAACGGGTAGCCTTAGAAAAAGTCTGTTTACTTTATTAAACAATTGAGGTGACAATCAAGGTGTGTCTTGGATTGTGTAAAACATGTTTGGGTTAAGCTTTTGTAGAAAAGTTAAACAAACTTCGTTTACTAAAGAGTGGTTTTTGTGATAAAACATAGTGTTGTTTGATTTACTATTCTCTGTACTGTAACAGTATGTGTTTATTTTCTTCTTTTGACAATGTTTTTTCCCAAGATTAGTTGAGAGTATTTTTGCGAAATAGGTAATTTTTTAAACAAAGTTTGGAAATATGGTTCTTTAAGAAAACTAATTTGTAATTTATGTTGTTTTTGGTAAACATTACAAATTATATTGATAATACCCCTGCGAGTTAATTAATTTTTAACATATAAATGATGATTTTTATATCAAATATGTTTATTATTTTTAAGTAAAAAAATTTGTATATGAAAATATATCATTCTTGTTAATAGCTTTTAATTGATATGGTAATGTGTGTAATAAAGCCTAAAACATTAGATGATATACACATAAAGAAACATGATATTACTCTACATAAATACTACATATAATTACGTAAAATTATGAAACTTTGAATATAATCTTCAAAAACTATTTTTTTAGAGGCGTATCTTTGAATGAATTTTATTTATGTGAAGTAACTATGTGAATATATATTGTCCATGTGATGGTAAGTTGTATATGTGAATAAAATTGATGTACATGAAGCAAATTTGTATTCATATATTTTTTTTACGAATTGTGAAGTATTATCTGTAAATAGACTATTTCACTTCAAGAAAATTTTGGCTAAGAAAATAGTAAAATAAATAATGAAATTGTATATGTGAATAAAACTCAGGCATTTGAAACAATATGTGCTCAAAACTTTTTTTTGTGAACAGGACTGAACCTACGAGAAAATCTCCTTTGGTAGAAAAAGAATCTTCGTAAGTCTTTAAGATTGAATTACCTATTTAACAAAAGGTAGGTTTTTCACTTTCCTTAAATTATTTAAAGCATCAATTTTATAAAATACATATATACTACTATTATTATAATTATTCAGTTACATAAATAATTTGTCTCTAATTAGTTATATGGATATAATAATAATCTTAAATAATGAAAATATCTAAACACTAACTAATTTAAAAGATACTTTATTTTCAAATTACCTAAGAAAAAATGTCCATTTATCAAAAAAATTTCAGTAGTTAAATAATGAGATCGTTTTCATAGATGTGAAGATGTCAAACGTAGAAAACCTCTCTCTTCTCTCCATCCTCTCTATTTCTCTCTTGGAGCTTGTACACCTCCGCTAGGAATTTGAGCAGGTGAGATTGAAGACCAACCGACTACTCTTCTGAGCACACTTTCCTACACCGCGTACCGCGTGATACGTCAACCGTCCTTAGCCTATCCTTCAAAAGATCTTGCAGTGTTTGTACACTCTTGGGGAGTCGGCATCAACTTCATCTATGATACTCTCGATCTGGCGGAGATGAGTCGTTCGTCCAGTGACTCGCTTAGCTTTCTCATCTTCTGTCCTTCTAGGTTCAGATCCACCCAATCTCCTTTCCATTTAGATCTCCGCTGTGATTTTGGGCTAGTCCTTCCTCATCCGTTTTCCCTGCAAATCGGAGCCGTGTGGGTCAGATCCTGTTCATGCTTCCCGCTGCTTGGAGCTTTCTTCGACGGGCGTCCTCTGCGCTAGGCACGACTAGGAGGTTGTTGGTGGCCAGTGGTTGGTCGGCCGGCGAAACTCCAATCTAACCAGTGTCTTCAAGGGTAAGTGGTTAATGCCTCTCTCTTCTCTGGTTCGTCCGATGGGGTCCCGTTTTGCGTTTCCGACGAAGTGAAACCTCTGTTACCTCTGGTTTTCGGTCTCCGCGAAAAAGTTGGTATGCGATGTTTCAAAGAAAGTCGGCTTGAGTCATCGTCGAGTATGACACTGTAACCCGCAATAGTGATTGACCGGCACGGCGGCGGTTAACTTAAAATAGGTTTGCGACGGCTTGGAAAGATTGAAGAATATTCCGGGTTTTTTTTCTAAGAGCTTTAGGGTTTATGTTGTAATTGTTTTAGGTTTAGGGTTTTGTTTTTTCTCTGTTTGAGAAAATCTGGTTTTAGATATTTTTTAAAAAAATTTGGAACAAAAAATCTTGTATGCTATGAAATTAGCCTAAAATGTGAGCTGTAAAAGGTTTTCTATTTTTTATTTGAATTAATGAATAAGACCACCTTTTATCCAAAAAAAAAAAAATGTCAAACGTGTTTATGACGTCCAGAAGAAAAAGTCAAACGCATGAATATGTATATGCATGCATACCGTACGTAATACGTCCTTTTAAAGTTGCGAATCTTATTATTATAAATTCCAAGTCGGTAGAGATAATTAAATCTAAAAATTTTAGTGACAGGATCTTCTAATTTGCAAGTCATTATCAGAATAATGACAAAATTTTGGAATATCTTTATTTATCATCTCTCTGTATATATAAGGTAACGTAATAAGGTCAAAGATGCATCTTACACTTCAGCTATTGGCTACCAACACATAAGACTAATCCATCAGCCATCTGGGATTACAAGGAATCTGTCGCTCCATATGAATCAAGAATCCTCACATATTAACAAAATAATATAAGTATACAAAATAGAAATATTATCATTACTTGTGTGTACGGCTTTTGGTCGGTTTGGTAGGACGATGACTCACTTTTAATTTAATAGCGACCGTTGAAGCTAACGAAAGACTTAAGTGAGCCATGAAACGAAGAACAAAAGCCACTGTGTTTGTTCTGCTGTCCTGTCTCCTTCAAGCCAACCGTTTTCTTCTCATCTCTGCGTTTACTAATTTATTCTTCCTTTGATTTTATCATCTATAGTTTTGAATCAAGTCTATGATATGATCCTCCCGATCGATGCTTTGAAGGTGGAGTTTAGGCTGTTCTGAACCGAAACAGTGGCTGGTGGATTGATGGAGTGAAGGTAGATGATTATGGACGTGATAACAACAAAGGGATGGAGATCCTTTGTAGTTTGGATAGAGGATTCAAGGATAGCACACCCAAGAACCAGATAAACCTTGAGAATCACTCTACAAGGGGTTTGCTTTGGAATCACTCCTTAGCAGAATCTGAATAACTCCGAAAATTAGAGAATCACTCTTTTTTCTAAAACTTGCTTAATTCCTAAAAATTGGCGTGGCTTACATATTTAAAGGGAAGAAAATGACTCTTGGACTTCTAGACTCAAAATAAATGCATAAGTTTGAACAAAATAAAGGCTCCTCTTTAAACTTGTGCAATATGCCTTATGCTTGGTCTTCATCACTTGGACTTTGATCTTCACTTCTTATTTAGATTAAGAGACTTCTACAAACGTGCATAAGTGATGGGTAAGACCTGAATCTCTTTGGTCTTCATTTGATCAACCAAATGGGCAATTGTGTAGTGACCATTTGCCTCATTAAAAACCTACTTTGGAAAACCCATTGGGACAAAACCAAAGCAGGGAAAAAGATTACAAATGGATACACTAACCCATTTGTTGATCATGTTGAGCTTGTATGCATTAGTGGCTGGTTGCATTTTTTCTAAGCTCCAATCGGTGGAAAGTTTCCAAAACCGATTAAGTAATACTCCATTAATTCTCATAAGCTTCTTTGTGTTGGCTCTCATTATAAATCCATCTTGAAGCTATGAATTCTATTCTTTTACAAGCTTATCCTCAGCTACAAGCTCAGCTACATGTTGGTCCATTGCTCCTTGCTTAACTTCTTGTTTGGTGCCTTCTAGAATCACATCATCCCCCCTTTCTTCAAAAAGATTTGACCTCAAATCTGTTTTTCCTACACGAAAAGACACCAACTCGGTATTATTGATTCTAAAGGTTGAAGTAAACTTACCTGGATGCTCTTGTGGATAAGCAATATCTTGAATGCTTCATGTTATCTCTAATTGTCCATTGTAGGCATTTAAGTTGTTTTGTAGCACAATCTGATCTTGATCAAGGATAACTTCTAAAGTGTCATTGAAGATGATCTCTGGGTTCCATATGAAGTTTTGGATCAGGTGGTGCACATCCAAATGCATGAAAACAAAGTTCCTCTTG
The DNA here is from genome assembly GCA_900406425.1 of Iberis pinnata. Taxonomy (NCBI): domain Eukaryota; kingdom Viridiplantae; phylum Streptophyta; class Magnoliopsida; order Brassicales; family Brassicaceae; genus Iberis; species Iberis pinnata. The sequence goes on along the minus strand of OVBE01005199.1, from coordinate 15,396 downwards.
CATAGACTCCAAATGATCTCGTTTAAACAACTGAATGATCCAACTGGTCGAGTCATGTTCTTGTTTGGTCCTTGTACTATATGACATCCTAAAAGGTTTCTTTTACTTCTCCAAGGAGGTGTTGGACGTTGCCTAACTAGATTGAACTGATTATAAGCTAGCCAAGTTGTGAATTCTACTTTATCTTCAAGTATAGGTTGTTCAAAGCACAATTCAATCCCAACACTTTTCAGGGGGTAATTTTCTTGAGAAATCCCTTCTCTATTGTCTCTTGGCTGAAAAATATCCATAGGCATAGCTTGGAACTTGTTGGATTGTAAAGATATGACTTGGCCAAGTTTCTAGATCAGTTTGAGCAATTTTGTCATTTCCAAGCCAACTTGAATTCTGATCTGAATAAAGTACAATCTTCTACAAAAAATCTCATTGTTAAGTTCCATTTGACACTGAATTTCCAAGAACAGATCCTTGATCCAAACATATTTCTCTTCAGCCCATGGTGAGGCTCTTGGGACACGCTTTTGGCCACCTTTGGGTAAGTTACGGGCCAAGCAAGTTTCACTTAAACTGTTGGTAGTGTTTTCCCTACATAATGGAGGAATCTTCAATATTAGCTCATTAGCGTGCACGGTTTGATGTGTTGTCCATGAAGGTAGTCTCGAAGAATGTTGATACAAGCCTTCTCTATATGATCTGCACATAAAATAAAAATCAGCTCGACACATAGCAATATTTTGACCACTTATCTGGTGAATCTTTAATTGTGGTTCCATGTCTTGCACAAATATATCTATAGCTTCTAATGGTCCTTGATAACACTTGTATAGGACACCTTCGGGTAAAATGAGAGCAACATCAATTCTATCCAGGCTGTTAGTATTCTCTTGGCAACTTTCCTTGTGTCTTTTTGAGCTTAGATGAAAATCTTGCATGAATTGGTACATGGACCATGTACATGTGCCATCTAAGTGTTGATATGGACCAATTTTTGTTCTTATGTGATCCGAGGGTGATTTGTCTTGAGAAATCTCATTTTGAGGGTACATTGGCCGAGATATATTCCTTATCAAAGCTTGGTTTGGTACTTTCAAATTTTGTTTACTCCATAGCTATCCCTTAGCTATCCATGTGACTCCATAGTCTGGTTCAGGCCTGGTTCTTATTTCCCTTACATTACATCCTCCATTTTGTATTTTTATTCCCAAAATGGTATAACCTGCATTAAGAGATAACAAGTTAGTATTAAGTCTCTTTTCAAGGGTTTTGAGCTTATATCAGTGAGGTGGAGGTTTGGTAAAGCATGATGCATCAGCTGGATATTCTTTTATTAGGCATGATGCAATCAACATAATCCAAGGCTGCTGGTTGATAATCCCCCTCCATGGATGCAACCTAAAGTTCCTGAAAAATAGAAAACAATCAAGGTAAATTGTTTCTTTATTACTCAAAAACGAAATGGAATGGTTGTGGCCTTGTCCACCAAAATCTTGATGCTTGTTCTCCTTGAATAGCTTGCGAACATTGATATTTTCTCTTGGACTTGGATTCAAAACCTCTAGCAGCCACATCTTATTATTTCTCTTGGGTCTCCATGGTGTTGAATCTCCAAAGATAAAATCAACATATTCTAGCCTTCTATGATTGGATTTATCTTCTTGGGAAGAAGGTATTGAGTCAAGTTCTGAGATCTTTTGGCTAGCATCAACTTCCTCTTCTATGTTTATTACTTGGACAGCAAGTACCAAGACATGTTCATCATCAAGTCCTGATTTTCTTGGGTTATCTTCAGCTTCTTCGTGTGTGTTATCCACTTGGACAGTAGGTACCAAGAAAATTCCTTCCTTTCCATGATCTGAAACTTTCTCAAATTCTTTGGCAACAAATAAATGACACAAGTATTAGCACAATCATATGTAGGAAGTTCAGGGATAGAGATAACCAAATTCTTGGTTTGGGTTTGAATAGGATTTGTTTTCTGTTTGCTCCAACATACTTGATCCTTTGCACCTTCTTTCTCATCAACTTCTTTAGCGAATTGAGTGTAAGTGTCTAGCCATTGAGAAACAATGTCAATTGACCTCTGTTGTTTTTCAAGCCGCTTATTTCTACTCTTTGACTTGTAGGAAGGTGTTTCCTTAAGTTCATATTTGCTCACTACACTTGGCTTGTTCTTGAGTTTTGATCTTTGATATAGCTCCTTCTTAAATGCGTATAGCTGTGTGACTAGATTATGCTCCATCCTTGCTGTGAAATCTTCTACAAATTTATGATCCATGGGACTAAGCTTGCTCATTATGTCTTTATTGGTTGCCATTTTCCCTGAAACAAATTCAGCAAAGTTATCACCAGCAACAAATCCTTACAAAATAAGAAAAAAACATATTTCAAAATCAATATATTCTAAATGATCACAATCCTTATATAGCATACAAACTAACATTAAATCAGTTTAGAACAATTAGAACATAAATGATCAAAACATATTCTTATTTAAGCAAAAGAGAATGCAAACATATCGTGTTCTTCAAGTAAAAATGACATTTATCACGAAATCAGCTCTATTTGTATTCTAAATGATCATAATCCAAAGAAAATGAAAGTCCAAATTGAATTAACTTGCACAAAACTCCAATAGCCTAGAATATGATCAGTCACAATCTGAAACAGGTTTAACACTTCTCTATGAATCTAAAACGTGTCCTTCCAAGTTCTAGAATTGATTTCAACTTAGAACATCAAGTTTAAACAAAGAAACGTCCATTCATTATCATATTCATCAAATTTTCATTGAAAATGCAATTATCAATTCAGAGAAGTTAAAGAGACAGAAAAAGATCAAAGATTACAAAGGTTAAATAACAAGTTTATGCACGAAATCAATCATCCATATCCATTTTCATCAAGTGATTCATCAAAAAAGAAATTAAACACCAAAACAGATTCAAAAATTACAAAGACACAAAAACATATTGCATAAGAAGTTTAAGAGATACTTCCTATTTTTGTGAGTACTCAAGCCTTCAAAGTGCTCTGATACCACATGATATGATCCTCCCTTGATGATCGATGCTTTAAAGATGGAGTTTAGGCTGTTCTGAACCGAAACAGGGGCTGGTGGATTGATGGAGTGAAGGTAGATGATTATAGACGTGATAACAACAAAAGGATGGAGATCCTTTGTAGTTTGGATAGAGGATTCAAGGATATCACACCCAAGAACTAGATAAACCTTGAGAATCACTCTGTAAGGGGTTTGCTTTGGAATCACTCTTTAACAGAATCTGAATCACTCATAAAATTAGAGAATCACTCTTTTTTTCTAAAACTTGCTTAACTCCCAAAAATTGGTGTGGCTTACATATTTAAAGGAAAGAAAATGACTCTTGGACTTCTAGACTCAAAATAAATGCATAAGTTTGAACATATATGAATTTAAAAGAAAGGCTCCTCTTTAAACTTGTGCAATATCTCTTATGCGTGGTCTTCATCACTTGGACTTTGATCTTCACTTCTTATTAGATTAAGAGACTCCTAAAAACGTGCATAAGTGATGGGTAAGACCTGAATCTGTTTGGTCTTCATTTGATCAACTAAATGGGCAATTGTGTAGTGATCCATTTACCTCATTAAAAACCTACTTTGAAAAACCCATTGGGACAAAACCAAAGCAGGAAAAAAGAGTACAAATGGATACACTAACCCATTTGTTGATCATGTTGAGCTTGTATGCATAAGTGGCTGGTTGCATTCTTCTAAGCTCCAATCGGTGGAAAGTTTCCAAAACCGATTAAGTAATACTCCATTAATTCTTATAAGCTTCTTTTTGTTGGCTGTCATTATAAATCCAGCTTGAAGCTCCAAATTCTCTTTTTTTACAAGCTTATCCTCAGCTACATGTTGGTCCATTGCTCCTTGCTTAACTTCTTGTTTGGTGCCTTCTAAAATCACACCAGTCTATGTAAAAGGTTGTTGGAAATTTAAATTAGGAAGTCACTCTAATAATTTACAAAATCTAATAAAAAATATGAAGCTTATATGCTCTTCCTTACTTCATTTTATTAGTCATTAAGCTTATAAGTTTTCTGATGTATCTTATTCGTTTATATACACTAGATCACTTATTGTTGACAGGATTCACATTATAAATGAAACGATATTGATAATTTATCCGCAAAATAATCATCATACTTCAGTTTTCTTGATGAATGTAAGTTTTTTTGTTTAAATAATATTTGGTTGAGATTAGCTTAGGTTTAACTAATTATAATGGTTCAGGTTGGATTTCTGTTTTAGATAGGTTATGGAATCCTAAAACAAGTGATCTCACTTTTAGATAGGTGGGTTTGTACTTTAGATTTATAATTTTTTTAGATTTTAATTTTTTATGTTGTATTTTGGGCTTTCACAAATTGGATTTTCATAATTTTATTGATTTTAGATGAATATATATAGTCTATATGAATATTTACGAACTTATATGAGTATATATAAATATTTATGAATTTATACGAATAGCTATGAATCTTTTTTATGAATATTTAAGAATTGATTTAATAATTATGAATTTATAAAAACAATTAGAAGAATGTATAACCATAATAAATTTTCTGAAGTATATAAAGATAAAATTTAATTTAGATCCATAACTTAAATACATGTGATTCCATTGTTTGGGCAGAAAAACCTCTATTCCTGCTATAGTTTTTACTTTACTTGGAATTGGACCAGTACAAAGTTTATTGTTCTTGAGATATTTTTCAAGATTTCGATCATCTCTCAAATCAAAACTACCACTCGTCTCCATCAAAATCTTCTTAATCTAGTGAAAATAGCTTCAGCTCAGTTTCAAAGAAAGGATCTACGAAAGGAAATCACAACTATATCAAGTCTTTAGAGGAAGACGAAGAACCATTCATCATGTCTGACCTCATCTGTATAAAAGAACAAGCTCAGCCTGATGGGTAGAATCTTAAGTCCCTCTAACAAAAAAAAAGTCTGTAATGTTGGAACTCATTTTTGACAAAGTGGTTTTTGTCAAAATTGAAGTAAATTTGAATGAGAAATTAGACAGCTAGGTGAGTAAAAAGGCAGCTCAACCAAGCTCAATGAGCTCAATGAGTACTAACCTAGCTGGGTGGACTGCTCAGCTAACACTCAAGCTTAGTGAACTAAAGTGAAGGAGCTTACAGGTGAAAGGTCACCAAGCTAACAGTTGCAACTGTTGGCCGAATGGGCACCAATTGAAAAGGTGCAACGAAGAGGTGTGTCTTTTCATCAAATGTCAGATCCTTTTATGTGAAAAAGTGTCTTGACCAAGGGTCACATCCTTTCACATGACACCTTTTCATCTCCTATAAATAGGGACCTCCACCATTCATTTTTCTCATCCCATTTTTCTCAATCAACATCAGAAAACAAAGTGGTTTTCAATATTGAATAAAGAGATAAAAATAAATCTCGAAAAAAATCTTCAAACGTTGTTCCAATAAATACCCCATTCCAAAGTGTCGGGAGTATTCACAGATACTAAGGTCGATATGCTTTATTAAGAGTAAAGCTTAATAAAGACGTGGAATGGTTGTATCATGGGATTTTTAAATTGCGGTAAACCGTCTTACTACGGGCAATTTTTAGAATTAAGGAAAGAGTTTCGACTCGACTCCGTTTGGTTTAAGATTGTTAAACGTTTTAGATTGGTTTTTAACTAAATCCTGTTTTACGGTCCCTACAATCTTAATTCTAAAAAAATCCGCTTTATAGCTAACGCTTTATATCGGATTTTGGTTTTAACGGTTTAAAATGTTTTATTGGTTCGCGATCGTTTTAAAACATTTTCGCGATATATTACTGATAGTTTCCGATTTTGCGATTAAAACCGAAAATACTGAAAATTTGATGGACAAATTGATCGGTCTCCGAAAAGGTGCAAACCTATGACAGGTCTGAAAGGTTGCAACCCAAGAACGGGTCCGAAAGGGTGCAACCCAAAGATGGGTCCAAAAAGGTGCAACCCAAGAACGGGTCCGAAAAGGTGCCAACCAAGAACGTGTCCGAAAAGGTGCAACCCAAGGACGGGTCCAAAAGGGTGCAACCCAAGGACGGGTCCGAAAGGGTGCAACCCAAGGACCGGTCCAAAAAGGTGCAACCAAGGACGGGTCCGAAAAGGTGAAAACCAAAGACGGGTCCGAAAGGGTGCAAACCAAAGATGGGTCCGAAAGGGTGCGAACCAAGGATGGGTCCGAAAGGGTGCAAACCAAAGACGGGTCCAAAAGGGTGCGAACCAAGGACGAGTCCGAAAGGGTGCAACCCAAGGATGGGTCCAAAAGGGTGCGAACCAAGGATGGGTCCGAAAGGGTGCAAACTAACGACAGGTCCGAAAGGGTGCGAACCAAGGACAAGTCCGAAAGGGTGCAATCCAAGAACGGGTCCAAAAGGGTGCAAAACAAGGACGGGTCCGAAAGGGTGCGAACTAAGGACGGGTCTGAAAGGGTGTGAACCAAGGACGGGTCCGAAAGGGTGCAAACCAAGGACGGGTCCGAAGGGGTGCAAACCAAGGATAGGTCTAAAAGGGTGCAAGTCAAATACAACCTCAAAGAGGTACAAGACGTATACGACGTCGAAGAGGTGTGAGTCGCATACAAGCTCGAAGAGGTGCGAGTCGCATACAAGCTCGAAGAGGTTCGATTCGCACATGGGCTCGAAAAGTATAAGTCGAATATGACCTCAAAGAGGTGCGAGTCCAATACGGACTCAAAGAGGTGCGAGTCACACATGGGCTCGAAGAGGTGCGAGTCCAATACGGCCTCGAAAAGGTGCAAGTCGCAGATGGGCTCGAAAAGGTGTGAGTCGCAGACGGACTCGAAGAGGTGCGAGTCAAACACGGGCTCGAAAAGGTGTGAGTTTGGAACCGCACTCTTAAAAAAAATGATGAATGCAATATTGCAAGAAACATAGTTACCCCAGTCAATGTGGGGGGAAGCTTTGCTTACTACGAGTAGTATACTCAACTTTAGAAAGGTATGGTACCATTGTACAAATACCTCAAAGTGTGGGAGTGCCTTGCAAAGGTTACTGCTCAAGAAGCAGAGTAGCTTAAAAAAAAGTTTTTTGAAAGATATTCCCACAGGGAAAAACCTGTGCCTGCATTACATGTACAATGTGATAGTCAATCAGCTATCTCTCGGGCACAAAGGATGTTGTATAATGGCAACACTTGTCACATAAGACATAAAATAAGACCATTAGAAACTTGATCTCAACAGGGGTACTCACATTAGCTTTTATCAAATCTGCTGATAACCTGGCTGATCCGTTTACTAAAGGTTTGGCAAGAGAGCAAGTAGAAAGATCATCACGAGGAATGGGTTTAAAAGCCTATAAAGAATGATGAAGTTTGATGGTAACCCTACCTAACTGACTGGAGATCCCAAGAAATAGGTTCAAGGGGACAACAACTTCAAACTAAATCTACCCAAACACTGTGAGATTAGTCTCTCTACCCAGTTCTCAACTTCAAAAGTTTGATGATGAAACAGTGTAAATCCTGTTAGTAAAAAGGTTAAGCTCAAAGCTTTTAATTATTCCATAACCTTCTGAGATGAGTATTAAAGGGTACTTTTGCAAAAGTTATTGGCAAATCACCTAAATGAGTGTGAACAAGGCCGGTTCTAGGAGGGTGAAGGAAAGGCTATCTCTCCAAGTTACTCATGATACCAGGTTGGTTCAAAGCCAAAATGAACACAATAGAGAACTTAGTCTCTGTGAGAAAATGAAACAGTGTTATACATGTTGTCTAGGTTTACATGAAAGCCTGGGGGTTCAAGACATCGCATTCACTCCCTGGCCGAGTAAATCCGATATGTATTAACTATGACTTGTTCAAGGCGTATGCTACCAACTCAGATTCAGTGAATTTCTGCAATACTCTCGAAAAGTCTGTCTGTCTAGCTTCTTAGGGAATCTAGTCAGTCTATTCTTTTGAGTATCTAGAGTGTTCATATGTTTTAGGATTATTTCTATTCATGTGGGGGATTGTTGGAACTCATTTTTGACAAAGTGGTTTTTGTCAAAATTGAAGTAAATTTGAATGAGAAATTAGACAGCTAAATGAGCTAAATTAGCTGGAAAGATTAGTTATCTCAGCTAGGTGAGTAAAAAGACAGCTCAACCAAGCTCAATGAGTACTAACTTAGCTGGGTGGACTGGTCAGCTAACACTCAAGCTTAGTGAACTAAAGTGAATGAGCTTACAGGTGAAAGGTCACCAAGCTAACAGTTGCAACTGTTGGCCAAATGGGCACCAATTAAAAAGGTGCAACGAAGAGGTGTGTCTTTTTATCAAAGGTCACATCCTTTCATGTGAAAAGGTGTTTTGACCAAGGGTCACATCCTTTCACATGACACATTTTCATCTCCTATAAATAGGGACCTCCACCATTCATTTTTCTCATCCCATTTTTCTCAATCAACATCAGAAAACAAAGTGGTTTTCGATGTTGAATAAAGAGATAAAAATAAATATCGACAAAAAAATCTTCAAACGTTGTTCCAATTAATACCCCGTTCCAAAGTGTCGGGAGTATTCACAGATACTAAGGTCGATAGGCTTTATTAAGAGTAAAGCTTAATAAAGACATGGAATGGTTGTATCTTGGGATTCTTAAATTGCGGTAAACCGTCTTACTACGGGCATTTTTTAGAATTAAGAAAAGAGTTTCGACTCGACTCTGTTCGGTTTAAGATTGTTAAACGTTTTAAATTCGGTTTTTAACTAAATCCGGTTTTACGGTCCCTACATGTAATGTAGTCTTGGATATGCCAAGAACATGGCAAAATCTTGGGAAAATTAGATGAGTAGCTTGGACGAAAGAGAGGTTCCAGTTTGTTTTCAATGTAACTTACAACACGACCTAAGAGAAGTGGAAGAAAAAGGAATACAAACCCACAACGACTGGTCTATTACACTTTAAAGATATACACCTAACCATCCTTTTTATACTCTTTTATATTGTGTGTACATCTAGGTGCAAATCAAGAACATGACAGTAAACTATTACTCTACCGTTGCAATTATGGCTCTTAGAACATCTTCATTGGAGATACTTTAAGTTGGTATCTTAACTAATTTTTAATTATCTTTATATTTAATTTTAGGTTCAAGAACCTTAATAATCTTAAAAATCAAAATGACCTTCCATTGGTGAAGAATCTTTTGGTTCTTAAAACAAAAACAATCACATACAAATTCTTCTACAAATTCTTCTTCTTCTTTCTTTCATTCTTATAAATTCATCATATTCTTCTTATTATTATTATCCTTTTTCTTCTCCTTATTATCCTTCTTCATTCCTCTGTCTTCATTCCTTTGAAACACAATTGAAACTGCATATATTAATTGCAACTCTCTGAAACAATACAAGTTCTTACAAATTCAAAATCATAATCCACCATACTGCATTTACTAAAGATCATCGATTGACTTATATATATACATATCACATTCAAAGAGAAACCAATATATGTACATTGATTGACTTATATATACACAAATCATTGATATCACAAACATAATCCAATAAGTACAAACATAGTACATATGACTAATTAATTGATGATACTACTACTTACTCCTAATTCAATAGAAATATATAGTTACTCTGCATATAAAAATAGAAATTTTTATTAAGAAAACATATTTTGAAGCACATGTTATTAAGAGTTTATGAACACTAAAGCTCACAAGGAAGGCAACAATTTGATTTCTTAAGACGATCATCTGACAAATATTTGAGAGCATATCTGCAAAGAATATATACAAACCTGTAGTGAATGTACAGTTTCCTTCACTCTTGAGTTACTGAATGTTAACATAAATACCTTTCCTCTAACAAATTTCATGGTAGCAAGATACTCAGAGAACAACAGCACAACATGTTATTTACCTTCTCTGTTTACAAGCCAAGATTAAAAAAAATCAGACTTCATTCTATCAACTGGTTTTTCACTATAGAAGAACTAAGAAGTAGTTAAATTAGCATCTACCAGTAAATTAGTAACTAATAAACAAAATTATTAATCATCTACAAATAAGCAATACGATCACCATATCACAATGATAGAAAATAGGAATTCAAAGCTTACACAGACGGCTATAGGAAGAAGGACATGCTTGTATTCGTTTTCATAAGCTGCAATGATAAATGTAAGCTTCATCTAATATTCAGAAGCAAAATCAATACAAATATTGTCATAAGCTTACTTTCTGTGCAGCCAAAAAAGAAGACTCTCTTCCCAAATTGCTTTCCACCTTCATCCAGTTCTTCCTGTCGTATGAAGAAAATCAACTTTTCTTAATTTTGTCAAAGAACAATAGATTATTATAAAATATAAAGAAATGACTGGTGTAACTTACTACAAGATTTGCGAAATTCCATTTGATTTCATAAAGATCATCAAATTATTTCCATTGTTTCATAATCCACAAATACCTCGGTTCCCATTGGAAACCAAACTTCTTGAAACTTGGAACTTGAATACCTCACTTTTTTTTCATCCTATTATCTAAACCTAACAAGGAAATGAATAAAGAATAGCATACCAGACCACACTTCTCATGAAGTACTCAGGCTGAGATTCTTGCGTCCTCGCTGGCGCTCTTGGAACACAGTTGCTTTCTTTCTTACGCATGCGACGACGATCAGATTGAGGTCACGAAGAAGATGTACCTTTCACATTTCGATCACTCTCCAGTTTCATTGAGGAATCAGTCGACGAATCTTGTTATGTTTTCTCTACCTGATTTTTTTTAATCTCTCCTTCCTCTAACACGTGGCAGTTAAGAATCGTATCTTGTAATCCAAAAATAAGATGCGTTTCTACATCTTTTCCTTTTTTTCTCACAATTTTTCATTTAACTTTTTTTCCAAGAAATCCTTAAAATTTCCTTAAGAAACTCAAATAGACATGGTCTTAGTGAACTATTTGGGAGAGTTAATGAAGTAGCACTAGACACAACCAAAACCCAAAGCAAAAATTATGTCAGAGTCAAAATAAGGTTTGATGTGTCAAAAGCACTACGTAAATCCAAAGTGCATAAAAGATGCTAGCTATGTCAAAGAATACCTCCTAAATAATAAAGAAAAGCAAGGTGCCAAAGATCAGACTCTGTTCAAACATCAAGAATAGACCAGTCAGGATAAGTAAGGATTATGTCTTCATTAAGGGAAGTAGAAAAGGATCCTATAGCACAACAATGGTGCTAAGACTTGAGATGCCCCCTTTAATCTCCCTTGAAGTAGATAAAAGGGCAAATTATTTGAATTCTTTGCAGACTCTCACTCTCACTATGCTATTTGTGACACCAACAGACCTAAGCTTTTAAAGGATGCCATCAGATCAGGCAGGAACGTCTCAGCTCCACAAAACAAATTCAACTATACAAGACAGGAAGTAGATTTTATAAAGAGATCAACGAAACAAAAAGGAAAAATTCAACAGTTTCATATCCTGGCTTCTACAAAGAAAACTGAGGATATTTGCGTATTTTTTAGACGAAAAATATTTTTCACAAAGCTAAGATGTTTTACATACTATATTGTGACTAATTCTTATATGTCACAGTTTCCTAGTTATTTTGTCACTATATTGCAACATAATGATTCGTGAATAAAAATAGTCACAAATATAAACATAAATGTGACAATAACCTAAGAGTAGCAATTGTAATTAGTGACATAACTGTCACATACATGTGTGACTAAAAGAAAAAATTTAAATTTGTTATTACAAGTAAAACGTCAATCAAATATATAAATAATAAGTTAAAATATACTTATAAGATACAATATTTGTTGACAACATAATTGTCAATTTTATTTCTATTATGGTTTTTGTCAGGAAAACTAAATGTGACATATTTAAGTTCTAAAGATATATAACTAGTGTTTGATCATATATAAATTCAAGCCTTTAATTGTTAGTGTATAGAGAATAGTAAATCACTCAACAATCTGTTTTAACATAAACAACCACTTTATTAAACAACGTTTGCTTAACTCTTCTTACAAAAGTTAACTCAAACAGGTTTTGCACAATCCAAGACACACCTTGATTGTCACCTTAAATGTTTGATCTTTCCTAAGCCTACCCGTATTGAAAACTCTCTTACTCAAGATCTAGAACACTCACCACAAGAACAGCTTTCTGTTTGAATGTTGCTCTTAACTAAGACAAGTAAAGTTCTAAAGTGTTAGTCCCCACTAATCACTCTAGACCCTTTATATACTCGTAATCCCAAAACCTAATTTATTATACAACAAATCTTATCCTAACAACAATATCTTCAAGAGATCTTCTCTCCTTCGATATCTTCTTGTTAGATACTTCCTTTGATAATATCTTCATGATTTATCCTTCTTCCAAATCTTCCCTTTTAATCGCATGTTGTTCTTCTAGTATAACTGCTCGTCATTATGTTCAGCTTTCAGTCCTTTGTTCGCATCAGCATCCTGATTTGCTCCAGTACTCTGTTTCCAATCAGCTGCCTGTTTTCTCACTTTCAGTCTCCCCCTTTTTGACTTGATTTCATGATTAAGCATCCATTTCAAACATGCATCTCAAATATACATATCTACCAAAAATGCAGAAGCTAACTTGAACTCAAAATATTATAAAATTATCCGAAAATAAACACAATTGTTCCAAAAAGCACAACCAGATTTTGTAACAAAGTTCAGATCTTAATACTAAACAAAATAAAATTAAAACACTAAGCAGCTACTGATCTCCCCATAAACAGCAGCTTCCTCCTAAACACCCATGCTCTAATCTGATTCAGTCTCATCTGGATCCTTATCTCCCCCTGCTTACATGATATCATGTCAAAAATCAAACGATGTAATATAACCAGATAGTGAGAAAACACTTACCTGTAACCAAAGCAGCCTCAAGAAGCTGAATAGCCACCTTGACAACCTTGCGTAACCCTGTCACCGATCCAGAGGACTGATGTCCTGCCTTTGGCTTTGACCGTCCACGTGACCGAGAAGGTTCAGCAACAAAATCCTCTGACTTCAACCTTTTCGAGGTTCGGACATGTTTAGCAGTCCGAGCAGGAACCGAAGCAGGAGTCTCCAAAACAGACTCTTGGTGAATAGGAGGCTGAGAAGGAACAAACTGAGTACCAGAGACAAACCGAGTGATCAGTCTAGGAAACAGATGATAGAACTTGGACTCCGGCGTCTTGGAATATCCAACAATGTGATCAAAGACCATATAACCAACATTGAACCCAACCTTATGCACAATCTTGTATACAACCATGGACCTGCCAGGATGCATATATCCAGAATTCTTGGAAGGGAGCCAATTTCGACAGCAAATACGGTACAGCTCCTTGTAATCATCAGTGAACACACCCAGATTCAGAGATGGCCATTTGAGAACATAACCACCACTCAAGAACGAGGCCATCCCATCCGACGTGACAGCAGCAACTCGAATTCGACTTTGAACATCGTCAACCTCCGGAATCCCAAACAGAGCATTGATCCGAGGAGGCGAAACTTGATAAACATTACCTCTGACCGGAACCATAACAACCGGTTCATCCTTGTAATCCGCTGGGACGTTGGAACAAAACTCCCAAACCAGTTCCTTGTCAAAATCACCGAGACCTTCGACAGTAGTTAGTAAGCCCGCATTTGCAATCAAGTGACGCACAGAACTATTAGCAGCAAAAGTGAGAGAAAACTCCGGCATACACTCCTTCCGCGAGAGCAGAGCAAACCGGTGTGCAGCAATCCAAGACGAAAATCTGGCATTATCAAATCCTGGAGAACGAGACTCCTTTTTAACCTTCGGAGCAGCAGTCTCTGTTGAACCAGATGGTTGTTTCCTCTTTTTGTTTCCTCTTTCGAACGCTAGCAGATCTGGCCGAATCAGCAGCAGGAACAGTTGCTTGAGTCTCGTTCAGAAAAACAACATCATCACCGGCGGGTACAGCATCGGCAGTTTGAGCAGACGGTGGGACTTGGGCGGCTTCAGGCATCTGAGGTCCTCCTTCTAAGACAGAATTGAAATCGGTACTTGGACAGGAAGCGGCATGCGGCTGGGCATTTGCTTCAGCATCAGATATCAGAATATCAACAGTTGCAAACTGTTCAACTTCCTGTACATGCACCGTGTCCTCATCAAAGAGATCCTCAAATCAAGGTATAAAAATCGGATACCCCCGATATTTGACCAGAGTCCGACATGAGTTAACCGGCGGAGATTCGTCAATCACCATTGGTGTCGGTGTCTGATAATCTGACGAAGATGATGACACAACTTGAGGAGGAGACAAAGGAGGTGACTGAGCAAGTGGATGATTGGGATCGGTAACTTGAAGGAATCTGCGAAACTGGTTAAAGAAATCATCCATGTTGAGAGAAATGTGAGTAAGTGATGAAACCCTAATCAACCAACCAGAATATATAGACACGATTAGGAATATGAAACGAAAAAACGCAACAAACCCTTGAACTCCCTCGTAAAGATCCCTTGAACCACGCGATACCGAGAATCTGTTTGTTTAAAAAATCTGCCCACATGCACAAAACGAATCAAGCGTAATGGACCTAAAAAGAACTCAGCAGATCCATTAGATAAGTAACAAGTCATAACGCAATCTGGCCCAGAACACACTAATCAGCAACATGAGCAAAAATTCACAACACCATAGTTCAGCAATAGCAGAAGCACAACTCAGTATACTGATGAGTGACCCAATTCACAGCAAATCACAATTAGCACCGAAATCACATTTTATTTGCTTTGCCCCCATATTTTTGCAATTTTTTTAAAAAAATCTCGACTTATTAAGAATACAGACAGTTGATGATAGGACCGGAAAGACTACCTTGTGTAACACAAAACTGTTGATCGCACAATGTAACACCCAGTTACTCTGTGGCTAGTCTTTCACACTGTCATGCTTTTATCCGGGAAAGAATGTCAATCGCAGGTCGCAAACACCCTTCATTAGGTAGCTGGAATTTCCTTTTAAGAGTCAAATGGTCAATCAGACTTATGGTACAGTGTATCACTTGACTTCTCAACACTTGTAACCATGATGCAAGATATGGAATATCTTTACAGGAAGATGTATCACTTGACTTCTCAACATCTAATCCTTTTTTAATATACAAATGCTCTTCTCAGCTCTTTGACCTCCTGGTATGAGTATTTACAGCCATTTGAAATAGATTAGTCTAGGACGGCATGACAGGCAGCTGTTTTCCACAATGAACCGTATGCACAGAGCTTTGAACAAACAAGTTAGGGAAACAGATATTTACATGCAAGTAATCCTACATATCACACAACTGTTAAAAACTACTTAGAGTTCACAAACCCC
>OVBE01005198.1:0-22187 GCA_900406425.1 Iberis pinnata | reverse complement strand
TATATATATATATGTTTGTCATTTTCTTAATTGATACAATATTGGTATCAATTTTTAATTGGTGTTACTCAAAAGAGTAAATACATCATTGATATTGATATATGTACATTTTTATTTTGCTTCAATTTCTTAAAAATGGTGTAAATTGATATTAATTTATGTTAGTTATTCTAAAGTGATGTAAATGATAAATAATTTATATCAATTTAATTAGAATTGTTGTTATTATTTTAATATCACAACATATATTCAAAATGATATAAATTTATTGATTTAGTATTATTTATGAGGAAGTGACTCTATTTTATATCATTTACTAATAAATGATTTTACTTTATACCATTTATTATTATGATGTATTATTTGTGATGTAATACATTCTTTTTTTTGTAGTGTTCATTCCAAATTTTTCATATCCATGAAGACATTAAGCAAAATATAATCAAACGCTACAACGAGTCTGTTGGGTTTAGTGTCCGCAATGTTCTCAAAGTTACATATTGTTATCATTTTCCTCCCTTGTTTGGGATGATGATTTTGACATGGATGTTATCGAAGTTTGTAGTCTTGACTCAACAATGTTGGAAGGTATTTATCTTCCTTTTATATTTTTTCATTAATTAACGAGTGACAAAATGAAAATGGTCACTAAAAAATTTTTTTTTTTTTTTTTTTTTTTTTTTGGTCAACAGGTCACTAAAGTATTTTGTATGTTGTTTTTAATGTATTTCAGTGTAGTTGTTTTTCATTTTATTTTAACAGATTTTATTGAATTCTCTGCAATGCAATGCATGATGTATTTGAAAGTATTTTAATAGATGATTTTGATGTGTTTTGTTTAATTGTAATGTATTTTAAAATCATTAAATTACTAATAAAAACAAAATTTCCATAGGCATTTTGATTTATTCATTTTCTCTGGTTTCTTCCCAAACTATGTTTCGTGGTGCTGCATCAGCAGATATGTCTCTCCAAGACCCTATAATGAAATCCCAAATGATTGATGGTTCATAATGAAAATTATGTGGGTTTCTTACATTATCTGCTCACTCTTCGGACTTACCACAAGCCTTATATACCAAAGCTTAATCTGCTACAAGAAGTCATTCATAATTTATCCAAACTTGTCTCCAACATAACCAAATCAGAATAACAATATATGATTCTTCTTCGTGAGAACACTTTATTTTTCCATAAATGTTCACTTAATTTTTCACATAACACTTTAATTAAACTAGAGAGACTGGGTATAACTTTGGAATTTACTATCATATATAGATTTGAAACCGCAAAGAATGAGAAAAAAAAAGAACATTTCACTTTGCATTGATTGATTCATGTCGCTTTCTTTCATCTAATGACTTGAGAAACCTCTTTAGAAGAATTACTCTTTCCAAGTAACTCCACTTCCTTGAGCCTCTTTGATGATAATGAAATTCTTTTACCATATGAGAAGTCGAAAAAGTTACAAACAAATACTTTTCTCTTTCTTGTATAGGTTGTATAACTAAGCTACTCAAATCAATCGAATTTGATCTAATATCATCCGCTATAGCATCACTCTTTGAATTAGAACTCTCATAGACGAATCATCGTATGTGATTTAGTCAAGTAACTCATCAAGAGCTTGCTTAACAAGAGCAACAAGAAGTGAGCATCAAGAAGAACACAAGGAAATCACTTGGTTAGTTATCCATAAACTTACCCTTTGGTAAATGATAACAAGATCTCTCGATGTTACATGTCTTGATTTGTTTGCTTGTGGTTCACTAACTCGTGTGAATTATCTATAATTTCAGGAAGAATTTGACTTAGAGGAGACAACAAAACTCTGATGATGAACTCATAAATTCGTAATCGCAGGATAATCCGGCGGATCCAGCGCCAAAGACAACGACATCGGTCTCGACGTAAGTGATCATATCCGACATGTACCTCTTTGTCATCTCAAGAGACAAGATTGATTCCTTAACTAGATCGAAGGTAAAGGTTTTCAAATCGTATCCAAAAGTGGCACGGACGGAGGCGATGTTTCCAGAAATCGATCGTAATTTCAGACCAATGGAGACAGGCGCAGCGGAGATGGAAAAGCTATGGAAAGAGGAATCGAAAAGCCTCCGAGGCTATGGAAGAGAGGGAAAGAGTAGTAGCCATGGCCGCTCGCTTGAGTGTTTAATTTTTTTCTAATAGAATACACCAAAATCAGAACAAAAGATATGGTATTTTTTTAGTCGTGATTTTGAAGAGAAAATACTTCAAATTCATTAAAATCACAATCCCTCAGATTCAGATGGATATTGAATAACACAAACTTTTAATGTATTTGAGAATACATTCAAAAAATACATCATTAAATAACAATGTGTATTATTGTATTTTGATGAATCTATACTATTAAAGGATAAGCATATATTTTCCAGAAACCCTAATTTAATCACTTATTTACATATGTTGCCATTGGTTTGAAGAACAAAGAAAAATTTTTTGCAGGGGTATTTTGTCCAACGAATTTTGAAGACGCGCGGATCTTAACTAGGTCGGGTTAGACCCACTTTTTTATAAAAAAATCTTGATGTTCTCGGGTTCGATCCTTGCTTTTGCAAATTTGTAAAAATGAATAAAATACCACTCATGTTTAAATTTTGTTTGGAACGTTATGTTTGGTGGGCCTGACCCAATTTTTATTACATTCTTCATTATGTTATTTGGTCCAGTTCCCACATCTGATATTTACCTAGAAAGAAAAAAAAAATTCGGTATCAAATATTCTGATATTTACTATAATATTGTTAAGATATTTGTTACCATATTTTTATATTTTTTATATATATTGATTAATTTAATGGTATAATATTTCGTTAATCTAAAATATTCTATATCTTATATGGAGATTTTACAAACTTTAAACCCTAATTTATTGGTTCGAAATATCCTATATATAGAGAGACAGTTTGATGCAAGTTAACACATACTATACTTTCTGAGTTTTCTGGTTTGATGCAATTTTTATATGTGTTATTAGTAATCTTCATTTTTGTATGTGTTATTAGTAATCTTCATTTTTAATTAAACTTCTACTCTGTTTTGTTATTATTGTAGTTTTTCTTGATAACTTGAATAGTATAATTTGACATTTCGTTTGTTTTTTGTAAACATTTTTTGTAGAAATGATTGACTACTAACACATTTTTATTTTAATGATCTATAGAAAATATGTCCAACCTTAAATAACAAAGGCAAGACATAATGATCAAAGAAAATAAGGTTCAAATTAATTTTTATCTTGTGTTTACAATCTTCATATTTGGCAAAATTATTCGTTATTATGATTTTTATATATAAATTCATTTGATTTTAGGGATTGAGCGAATCCGGGAAAAATGAAGAACATGGTGATATGATGCAATAAATAATTAAAGATGAACCAAATGTAACCATTATTCTAATATATTTGTTATTTGTTTATAATATTCATGTTTAATATATATTGAACTATTTTTTATACTTTATAATATAAAATCAAGGGAATGAATCAATTTTTGAATGATAATAAAAAGGGCATAATGATTGAAGCGGCAATTTAAGATGAATCTAAGGTATTAATAATCATCTGATAATATATTTGTATTTATAATGTGTTTTTATTTGAATATTATAAATATTATATTTGTTTATAATGTAGATTATGATCAAAGAAGACTTTCCACATTATTCTATGGTTTGTGTATATTATGCGTCCTTTTTTATTTATAATTTTATATGTACATATATATATATATATATATATTTTAATATGTAAACTAGATGATATCCCGCGCTATGTACGGAAATATGTTATAAAATATAAGGTATGATTTAAATTTTATGTATTATTATATAGTCTTTTAAATAAAAATTATAGAATTTATTGACTATATTTATATAAATAAGAAGTAAAAATGTGATGATTTTGTAGAAAATATCTAATTATATAACATAAAACATAATAAATAAATTATTTTTATTGTTTATATAGATATGTTAAAATATATGTTAGATTGGTTTATTAATTAAGATACACATATTTGATAATATAAACTTTATATCCATATTTTAAATTTAATATAAATAGTTTTATATTATTTAAATATTAACAAATTTTAAATTATCTTTTAAATTTATTATCTTATATATTTTATTTATAGTCTAATAACATACATTTTCTCATAAATTAATATAAAAATAAAATTTTTAAAGATAAATAAAATTAAAACGAATTTCCTAAATAAAAGGAGAAAAAAATCTTGGTAAAGATTTTTAATTGAGATAATGTGTTTGTATTTAAATTACTAATTGCATATTATGTAATTTATTACAAATTTAAGGTTTATTTTAAAAAAGTCTTCCCTTTTAGTATATAGGAGATTCTAATTATATGTGTAATTATTACGTAGGGGGAAAAGAGAATGTCGATCGTAACTACCGATCAACTAGAGCTTTTATCTAAAGTATCTATGGCTCTCAAGAGAGTAAAAAAGGAAACAAAAGCATACTACAAAGGATGTATGTTTCAGAAACAGTAACAAGATGCTTATGAGAGTGCAAAACAACTAAAGTTGAAGATTGCTAAGAGAGAAGGAAAGATATTGTTGCTATATCGTTTGGTGAGTTTTAATGTTTTTGATATAGCAAGAGAACTAGATCATCAAAAAAAAGAAGAAGGAGATAGCGGAAAAACTACTTAGGAAGATTGTGATACCAAATGTTGATTACGACATTATGAGATTTCCAAAAAATTGGTTATTATTTGTTAGGGTGGTTTTTATGATTTGTTTTTTTTCTATTTTTTTTTTGAAGCATTTCTATTCTTATGATTTTTTTATTTTAACTCTTCAATAATAATTTAGTTTTTTTGCTTACAATTGTGTTTATTATATCGATATCGAAATTACAAATAAAAGTTATTAAAAAGTTTGTTAAGAAATGGAAGCTATTATAGTAACAAGGTAATTATAATGTTATTTAAATTTTAGTGTTAA
Source organism: Iberis pinnata (assembly GCA_900406425.1). Classification (NCBI taxonomy): domain Eukaryota; kingdom Viridiplantae; phylum Streptophyta; class Magnoliopsida; order Brassicales; family Brassicaceae; genus Iberis; species Iberis pinnata. The sequence goes on along the minus strand of OVBE01005198.1, from coordinate 17,169 downwards.
CTTAAAATCTTAGCAATTGTAATGTGTGTTAAGATATGGTAGATATTTTAATAATCATTATTGACCTTGAATACGAGAAAAACTTATAAATACATATAGAAGTTTATGCACTTTTATGTTGTTTTAATCCAATTTTCAAAATATTACACATACCACCGATTTAATATTAAACTATTGATCTATACAAGTAATCGATTGTATATATTAACTAAACATATTTAATTATATAGATTTTTGTACTTTCGGAAAAAGACTAAATTATGTTTCCTTATTATGATCAATCAATATTTTAACAATATCAACTTTTAATATTTTCTAAATATATATGTATAACTGTTTAGATATTCGATATATAACAATGTTAATTTTTATTCTATATTTATGGTAACTTATACGATAATATGGAATCAAAAATATTGTTCATATATTCATAGTTGTTTAACACCATTTTCTATATTATTGGTAAATTATCTTGAATAATTATTTATATAGATTTTTGAATATTCAGATATGTATTCATTTATGTTACCTTATAACTATAAAAATATATTTCTGGAATATCTACTTTTCATAATGTTTAAGATCTGGTTAACCGAATTGTATGGTTTGTAGATCTTTATTTGTATTTCATATCTATCTATCAAGATATTTTTTTATTTTATTTTATTTATCAATCGGCGTATATCTTCAAAATATCGTAACAAATCTATTTAGGCATTTATTATTTACCTTAAATATAATATAAGATTTATATTTTTTTATTTTTTAATATAAAATCGAATATCAAAACATATCATTTTATAACTAAACTATACCAATTTCCAAAATATTCGGCTTATACGTTATATAAATAGGTATAGGTGGTGTGTTGTATACATTCAGAAAACTTCTAATCTATAAACTCAAAACTATTATACTTTAGATATTATGGAGAAAACCATTTCAAAAGTTTATGAGCTTAAAACCATCAAACTTTTGAAACCATTTAAGAAGTCATGGCGAATCAAAGTTAGAATCATTCACTTATGGAGGCCAGATAATCCTAGAGGTCTTCCTAGAGCTATTGAGTTAATTTTTTCAGATCAAGAGGTTATACTTTTATGTTTATTCGAAATAAATATAGTATTTTATGTAATTTAACATTTTTATTTGTAAATAGGGATACAAAATACAAGCATCTGTAAAACGAGAATTTTCTTCACGTTTCGAGTCAAAGCTTCAAGTTGGTTTATGGAAAACCATTGAGAATTTGTTACTGTGGCAAAATTCTGGGGCGTTTAGGACAACGCGTCATGAATATATAATGAATATAATTTATTCTACCATTGTGCTAGACACTAGGAGTAGTGTTGAAGATGATAATTATTTCTTCAAGTTTGCTCAATTTGATTCAATATTAACAGGAAGTCTCAATGATTCTTTACTTATTGGTTAGTATTTGCCATTTTTTGTTTGATATTTATTGTGTATTGACTTATATATAAGTTTACATTGTAGATGTGATTGGATAAGTTATTAATTTGGGACAACTTGAAACTATCGTCAAGGACGATAAATTGAAAGAAAAGTTGATTTTGAAATGCGAAGTCAAACGTAATTTTATATACCTACAGTTATATATATATATATATATATATATATATATTTTGTTGTTTATCTAACTCGCCATTTGCTAATTCTTATTTTGGTTTATTCATAAATAGTGATGATCGGCCATCATGCACTTTATAGAAAGATCTTGTAGAAGAGTTCTACAATATGGCCGAGTCTCAAGAAGGGAAAATGCTGATTATCTGTTTACGATTTGTAAAAGTCAAAAACTGGAGAAGTATTTTATATTTTTATATAAATATTATATAAATTATAACATGTCAATTAATTTCATTTATATCTATATATTATACACTTAATCAATGTTCTTATTTCTTAAAACATATATCTACAACATTTCGAATGCTTTTTTGATGCCTCAAAACTCATTGTCAATCCAAAATACACAAATGTTTTGGATTTCATTAGACAGTACGTTAAAAAATAAATATTAAATCGTGATATACAATTTTATATTGATATATTATATTCGTATATATATATATATATATATTATACACTTAATCAATGTTCTTATTTTTTAAAACATATATCTACAACATTTCGAATGCTTTTGATCCCTCAAAACCCATTGTCAATCCAAAATACACGAATGTTTTGGATTTCATCAGACAGTACGTTAAAAATTAAATATTAAATCGTGATATACAGTTTTATATTGATATATTATATTCGTATATATATATATACATATATATATATATATAGTATTTGAACATCAATTATTTGATTTGTGTACATTTAGGTTGTCAGAAGATGGGTTATCTCTAACATTTTTGGAAAGCAAACCAAAGCCTCAAAGAAATGCTATTTCCTCTTTCAAAGAGGAAGATCTCGAAAGAAAGACTATCATGGAGATTAAAAAGACTAACGAGGTTAAATTTTAAAAATTATATGAGTTTATAATAGTTGTATAATATAATTCATTATTAACTTTGAATATATAATATCTTTATAAAAAAAAAGATTTGTAAGGTGATGACAATGTGCACGATTTTGAAAATAAATACCGATTGAGTTTGGTATTATGTTGCATGTAATCCATGCAATAAGAAAGTTTCAGATGATGTTGTTGCTTTTGGTGAAAGCAATAAAATGAAAAATGAGTGGAAATGTAACGAATGCGATAAATGGGTTACCAACGTTGGTGCAAGGTTAGTTGATATGTGTAATATTTTATGATTATATATTATATTTTAATGTTTCTTTATATCAAAATATTATGTGTTTTTTTTTAAACTATTCATTATTATCATAACAAACGTACAAGTTACATGTCTATGTTATGGATCAAACAAGTGAGCTTAAATGTGTTTTGTTCGATTTGGTTGCTGCTAAAATTATCGGTCAGTCAACTACATCTCTTTTAAAAGAAAGGTTTGGTGAGGTAAATTTTTATGATGTTAATATTAATTTTATGGTCCTAAACTTGATTATTAATATAAATTATATTTATTTGTTATAATAGATAGAAGATCCTGATGACTTTTCAGAACCAATCAAAAATTTGATTGGCAAAATTTTTTACTTTATTGTAAACATCGACTCAGATAATATTTTTCGTGATAATGATATGTTTAAAATCTCAAGACTTTTGTCTACTAATCAAGTAATCAGAGACGAAACTTCCTCATTGTCTGAAAGATAGTCGTTATTGACTTATGATAACCTGGTTATTGTCTTTATTTTTGGGGAAAATGCCAAATAAATCATGAACTTATCATTTTAGGCCAAAAAAAACTTTGACTTTTAAGTGAGTCTTTTAGTCCTCGATTTCTAGTTTGAATCCATTATACTCAACATTCATTGACTTGGCCATTTTAGACATATGTTTAGTCAACATATGCTTTGTCAACAGTTAAATCTCTTTAACACCGTTAAACATAATTGATCAAATTTGTCAATTAATATGTTTTAGCAAAATAACATAAACCTAAAATCTCCAAATCGATCTAAAAGGGTTATCGATCTAAAAACTTTAAATCAATTGTCCCTTCCCTTCAGAAAATTTTGATGAGTTGGTGAGCTTCTTCAAGTTAGTGTGAAATTTTCATAGGTTAGAAATGAAGAGAAGGCTCTGAAGATGTTAGAACCTGACATTGACTTGGTGAGGAATTCTGCAATTTATTTTGTTTTCATCTATATAGTTAGAAGATCACTAATGTCTATTTGCTTATATCTAATATTAATGTGTTTAGCATTGACTAAAATCTTTGTTGTTGTTAGATTATTTCTGACATGACAAAGGAGAATATAATGGTTCCTGAAAAGATGAAAGGGTGACAAAAATGATATATGTTGTTTCTCTTATAGTCTATCCCAAGGAAGGAGATACACTTGAGAGGCAAAAATACAATTAGGTATGTGAATTTCCCAGATTAAAGTTCTAATTTTTATGATATAGCTTCGGAAAATGATGGTTTGTTGATATGGGGTTTTGACGCAGCGATTCAGGTTCTTCGAGCCAGAGGTAATTGAACTTCAAGTACATTTCTTGTGCTATTTTTCAACAAAACTAAAACATATAGTGTGGTGATACCCAGATAAAATGTGACTCTCCCGAACTAGTTGAATATGTTGGAATGAAGAATTTGATCAATGCTGTTAAAGATGGTGTTGGACTTAAGAACGGGAAGCTTATTTCGGTAATGGTGGTAAGTTGATTCGACTAATTTGATCAGGCTTTTAACTAGGCATTGATCAAATTAAAGTTTGCTTCTTCAAGTTAAACTTTAAATCAGCTCACCAACTCGTCAAAATTTTGGAAGGGAAGGGAAAGTTGATTTAAAGTTGTTAGATGAGATTTTAGATTTTAGGCTTATGTTATTTTGCTGAAACAGATTAATTGACAGATTTGATCAGTTATCTTTAACGATGTTAAAGAGATTTAATTGTTGATTAAACATGTCTAAAATGGCCAAGTCAATGAAAGTTGAGGATTTAAATTGGATTTAAACTAGAAATTGAGGATTAAAATGGCTCACTTAAAAGTACAAGTTTTTTTGGCCTAAAATGATAAGTTCGGGATTTATTTGGCATTTTTCCCCTTTTATTTTTATATCTATTATTAGGGGTTTTTTATAATTACAATTTTATTATATTAAAATTGGTTATTTTATCTTTAGGCTACTTTTGATGATAACAAATGGAGAAAGATAAGATGAGGGATCTACTCCGAGTGTGGAAACACCAAATTCTAAAAGAAATGTCGACAACATTGTTAATCAAGGAGATGAATGTTCGACTAGCAAGAAACAATGCAAAAGAGGGGTTGTGCTTTTAGAAATGAAGATAGAGAAGTTGGATGGAAAGGAAAAGGGTAGCAATATCGAGAATAATGATTTTGAGCCAAAGGCAGAATAATTTTGTGTGGTTTTGATGGAAATCCTATTTTATTATGGAACTCTGTTTGATTTTTTTATTTTTTTGGTTTTTCTATTTCTTTCTATGTTTCAAGAATATTTATTGGTTATGATATTTTTCAGTAATTTCAATTAATTTACATCATATTTTAATTATATGTTATCGTTAATATATGATGAAAAACCATATCTTTTTGATAAACAAAATAGTTTAGTAGGAAAACCGAACAACATTCCGTATATGAAGGTTGCAAGAATATTTATTGGTTATGATATTTTCAGTAATTTGAAGTTGCTTTATCATATTTTAACTAAATGTTATCGTTACTATGTGATGAATAACACTATGAATCAAAGAAACAAAATAGTTTAGTTGACTAGAGGTTACCCAAAACAACATTTCAGATATGATTCTATATTTAATAACTCTAAGGGAAGGTAAAAGCACAATATCGGTTACATTAAATTTACCTATAGTATCACTACTTAAATATAATTGTACTTATAATGTTTACTAAATATATATCCCACTACTTATATATAAAGGTAACTTATATAGTTTATTAGATCTATATATAAGTTTATTAAAAACACGAATTAAAATTAGTTAGTTTTATTTATCTTCTCAATTGAGTTTTTACGCCGTCTCAATTTAATCATTTTGACCACAAAAACGTCATAATTATATATTTATCACTACCGATAATTATTAGAATTGAAAAATATCCAAACAAGACCATAACTACTTAAGTGAAATTTTCCTAAATTCTATGGATTGTATATACATATAGTTAACTATGGTTATCGTTTTTAACTACTAAATAGGTTTAGTAATTCTTGAAAAAACTAATTTTCGAGAAACACAGCTAAGTTTCATATTGGCAGCCACTTATTGAGGGAGTTATTCATTGATCTATTTTCATATGATCTAAATAGTACTAAATTTTTAATATTTTGATTGTATTAATCAGGTTTTGATATGCCAAGGATTAAGTACGTTGATAGAAATGGTGGGAATGGTCAAAACTACAATCAAGAAAATATTCATGAGACTTCTCGACATTTTGGTACATCACCGAAAGTATTGGGGGATTCCCAGAACTCGATGAATAATAATGAAATTAATTGAAGAGTTCTTCAGAATATTACGAATGTTCAAATTCCACAAAGAAACGTTCGTTACAATGGAAATAAGCAAGTGTCAAACACTTTCGCTAATAAACAACGAACGAACTTGGAATTTGTTGGTATGTATTGGTTAAATTTATGTTATTTTGATTTGAAACGTTTTTTATATTTTGTCATATTATTTTGCAGGTAAAACACAATTTCGATATACTCAGAAATCCCAACAAATTATTAAACTTAGTGGAACATCTATACAAACAAGTTTTGATTTATTTGTGACACTCAAGGTTATGATTAATGATTAATTTTACATATTATTTTGTGTATTTATAACTATTTGAATTAATAAATACTTGTAGATTTTTTTGTTATTTTTAAGGAAAACAAACACATATTGGAGATTTGTTATTAGATTGTAGTTCGGATGAAGATAAGTGGTCGTATGATGAAAGTGATGAAAGCGAAACATTGGCCAGGGACACATATATTTTCCAACAGGATGTTTCGAGTTTGGAACCTCCCAATAGTTCAAAAGCATTGAGTAGTTACGGAGAAAAGAAATATAAAGGTTGTAGAATTTATTTATTGCTTACATATATTCCATATATATAATATATGTTCAACTGTTAATATATTTTACTTGGTAACTATTTTTAGATTATTTAGATCATGGAGACGCAACTTTCGAATGTACTTACTGTGGAGCTAGAATGTGGTATGATGATCGTGTGAACAAAAAACGATATGCAAAGAAACCTATGTTTACTATGTGTTGTTTGCAAGGATCTGTTAAGCTACCGTATTTAAAAGAAGTTCCTAAAGTTCTACAAGGGTTATTAACTAAAGACGACAAATTGAGCAGGCATTTTGAGGAGTTTATACGTATTTACAACATGATTTTTTTCATTCACATATCTCGGTGGAACAATCGATAGATCTAAACTAAAAGGACGTGGACCACAAATGTTCAAATTGCATGGAGCAAACTATCATCGAATGGGTAGCTTACAACCAGAAGATAATGATTACCCAAGTTTCATAACTCTGTTTCATGTACGAAAGATGGGAAGTTTTCGAAGTTATATGCGAAACCACGTAATGATTTAGCTTCGGTTGATAAAGATGGGTATCATGTTTATAGACGTCGAGATACGGGAGCTTTTGTAGAGAAGAATGGAATTAAACTAGACAATAGACATGTAATTCCATACAACAAGGAATTTTCTCTTTGTTATAGAGCCCACATTAATGTTGAATGGTGGAATCAAACTGGTTCGGTTAAGTACTTATTTAAGTACATTAACAAAGGGTCAGGTAAAGTTAATGTTGTTGTGGAAGGGAAAAATTCAGCAGGAAATCGACAGAGACGTGCATATGGTAATATTAAAAATCAAGCTAGGAATGAAATAAAAAAATATTTTGATTGCATGTATATGATAATTAACACTTAGATAATAAAAATATGATATTTTTATCATTGCATAATATATGATGATTTATTACTCGCATATATGTTTCTTCTTTTGAAGTTGCATGGATATTGATTAAATTTCCTATCCATTTCAGAACTACACCATTTGAAAAATTGTATTTTCATCTACTAGGGGAGCAACTTTTTTTAAAAAAGATGATGATGAAGTTGAGACTATTCTAAATACAAAATCTACAGATCGTCTATGTTTTGGCATAGTTTGAAGTGAACAAGGTAAATGCGCTAGCTAGAACTCTTACATATGCTGAAATACCAACGAGATTTATATGAGATAGAAAAAAATAAAATATTCAAAGACAGGAAGAGAGGATTTCCAATAAGAAGGATAAACTATGTTCCACGTGATTTGGAAGAAGTTTATTATATGAAAATACTTTTGAATATAGTTAAAGGTCCAAGAAGCTTTGAAGAGTTGAGAAGTTATAATGATATAGTTTATCCTACTTATGAAGAAGAATATTGTGCACGTGGTATTCTTAATGACAACCAGGCTTATATTGATAGTATAATCTCTGCCAGTTTTTCGTGTTTTGGTGATATGCTAAGAAATTTGTTTGCTATGATGCTTTTATCTTCCTCATTATTAAAGCCTAAGGAAGTATGGGAAAAAAACGTGGCAATATTTAACTGAAGACATTGAGCGTCAAAAATTAAATGAATGGAATAATGAAAGTAAGTGTAATACTCTTGAATTATGGATATTAAGAATGTTAATATGATTTATGCGTTTAAAGATATTGTTGTTAATTTTTTTAATTAGGTCTCAAATTGACGGATGAGGAAAAAAAAAGATTTTTGTCTAATAGAGATTCATGAATTGCTGTTAGGAAATGGAAGCGGTCTTAATAAATTTAAAACCATGCCGAAACCATCTCAAACTGGAAGAGATGTTTCCAATAGACTTATTGTTGACGAAACTAGCTATGACCATGAACATTTGAAAGAGAAGCATATATAATGGATTCAATTGATGACGCCTGAACAGAAATATGTTTATGATGAGATAATTGAACTTGTTATGAATAGACAAGGAGGACTTTTTTTTGTTTATGGTTTCAGAGGTACTGGTAAAACATTCATGTGGAAAACTCTTTTCACAGTTCTTAGGTCTAAAGGATCTATTGTTCTTAACGTAGCTTCGAATGGTATTGCAGCTCTCTTATTGGAAGGTGGACGAACTGCCCATTCACGATTTGGAATTCCATTGAATCCAGATGAGTTTACAATGTGTAGAATGAAACCTGGATCAGATTTGGCTAATTTGGTTAAAGAGGCGTCACTTATCATTTCGGACGAAGCTTCTATGATGAGTAAGCATTGTTTTGAAACTCTAGATAGGAGTTTGTCTGATATCATAGGTAATACGGACAGTGTTGAAACTAACAAGAAATATGCACCTTTTGAATAAGGATTTGAGAATTGAAGAAGCAAAAAAAAATCGAAGAGTTTTCTAATTGGATTCTAGATGTTGGTGATGGTAAGATATCTTAACCGGATGATGGAGAAGCTATTATTGATATACCAACAAAGTTTCTTATTATGAAAGCAAGTGATCATATGGAAGTGATAAGTAGAGAAATTTATGGTGATCCTAAAGTATTTCTATAGCAGAACGATCCAAAGTTCTTCCAAGAAAGAGCTATACTATGTCCTACAAATGAAGATGTGGGTATGATTAATGATTTAATGCTTGAAAAGATGGAAGGTAAGAGTCATAATATTATATATGAATTTTTTAACAACATAAGATTACTATATTAGTTATTTTAAAATGTATATAAATACAATTGTTATGTTTATGTTTCAGGTGAGGAAATGATTTATTTAAGTGTTGATAGTATAGATCCTATGGACATGAAATTAAACGAGAATCTCGTGTTTACTCTCGATTTTTTAAATAGAATTAATTTCCCAGGATTGCCGCGACATATGCTTCGTCTCAAGATAGGGGGTCCAGTATTGTTATTATGAAACATTGATACTAAAGGTGGTTTGTGCAATGGAACTAGGTTACAGATAACTCAGATGGCTAATCACGTTATAGAAGCTATGGTCATTACTGGTGAAAAGGTTGGTCATCGTGTTTTAATTTCTAAACTTGCTATAACACCAAGTGATCCTAGGTTGCCATTTAAGATGAGTCAAAGACAATTTTCATTGTCTGTTACATTCGCCATGACTATAAACAAGAGTCAAGGCCAATCATTAAAGGAAGTTGGAATTTTCCTTCCACTTGTCTTCTCTCACGGTCAGTTATATGTTGCATTATCTAGGGTTACTTCTAAAAAAGGTTTAAAGATATTGATAGTAGACGAAGCTGGCAAACCGCAAACAAAGACTATGAATGTGGTTTTCAAAGAAATCTTTCAGACTTTAGAAGACTGAAATATTAGTTTCTACATATGCTTCAGAAAGTTAATTTATATCACATTTGATATGATCATTACTTTACTCTGTTTACATTTCAAATATATTCTGAAACTATCATTTCAATTATAGATTTTTTGTTTGTATTAGGTTTTGTGATCAACTTATTGGAATAAGTTGTTTGGCGATATTGCAAGTTAAAGAATACATCGGTTTAAATTATAAATTATATATCTATTAAGTTATGAAGAAACTTATGGGATTATATTGTTTTGATGATATTGCAATTTTATTCATAAATCGGTTTAATTTAATTTTATCTTACGGTTTAAATACTTTTATTTTAGTTATAGTATGTATATAACAAATTATAAATACAAGTGTTTCACAAAAAAAATTATTATAAATAGCAAATGCTAATCATAATCTAAACAAAAAAAAATTATTATACTTTTTTTTGTTTGTTACTGTTTTAAATTTATTGGTTTAATGTTACTTTTTTGAGATTCGAACAATATACACAATGCTTAAAATATTGTAACCGAATAACATTAATTTTAGAAAACAAACAAAAATATTGTAACCGGATAACATTAGTTTTATCTAATGTATCAAATGAGTTAAACTTTTATTTTTATTTTTGCAATTAAAAAAAATTTGTATTTATGATACTTTGCAGTTTTGTACGGTTAAAACATTTGAATGTTTAATACTTTGCGGATTTATATTTAAATTTAGATTTTTGACAGTATTTTTAAAAAATCAATTTTTATTATAAATAGTGTTTTATGATAAGTCTGATAATTGTAAGAAACTTGTCATCAATGTAAGGCATTGTGTTTTCCAATGTAGGTTTTTTACCATACAAAATAATGTAGTTTCCAAAGTTACTTTATTTTAAAATTCAAACCAATGTAACTGTTAATTTCTTCCCTTTAAATATGCAAGGGTGAAAATTTTCTAAGCACAATCATTTCTCATAATTTTTTCAGAATCGATATAGAGCTTTTCTCTCAAAAAACATGAGTTCGTGTTTGATAACCAGTGCTTCGACTCCACAAAACGAGAGAATTACTCTAAAGGTCACAGAACAACATGTTATTAAGTTGTTATCATTTTACTAACTTAAATTTATTTAAGAAAAGATATGATATATAATTATATCTATATCTTATCATTATACAATTTTGTTTACAATTGTTACAGGGAAATGCAGACATATAACGTATAAAAATTCATATGAAATTCTATAAACTAATGAATGCGTATTATGAGAAACAATTTATCCATTACCATCTTATTTGTTTCCTTTATGATGGCAAAAGGCTAAAGCCTAATCAGACTCTTAATGATGTATGTTAATTGCTTATATTTTCTAATACTTATTTGGTATCTTAATTACAATTTTTGAAAACTAATACATATGATTTTTTATATTTTAGCTCATGATGGAGAAAGGAGACGAGATATGTGCGGTTACTGAACTTATTGGTGGTTTTAAGTGTTTTGAATTTCTTAAGTTTTATGTTATTTAATTATGTATGTGAACGGTATCAAGTTGTTCTACATTTTTATATTTGGCTCTATGAATTATGTTTTATGCTATTAAGTTTATGTTGTCTATGACTAAAAAAAAGTTTATGTTGTATATTTTGTTTCTAAAATTAATTGAATGAATTATTTAGATAACGATATAAATAAACAAACGAATAACATTATTGTAGTTTTAAAGCAAATTTAATAAGAAGTTAATTTTTATATATTTATTAGAAAGGTAATTTAAATCACCTTTAATTTGATCGTTATTTTTCTGTTTAATTAAGTAAGAATTTATGTTATTTGTTAACCTATTTCAATATTTGTTATAAACAAACAATTGTTTAAATTAAAAATATATTTACTTATGTTAGGATAATGATATCTATAATACAATTGTTAAAACTTTTTTTATATAATTTATAGTTTTTAGAACCACAATGTTTTTTGGTATTTTATATCATAATTTTTCAAAATTACTTTTATAGATTTTATAAACTTTTTTAGTTTTTATACACTAACGTTCTTAAATTGAAATCTTCCATCCAAACATATGTATGAATAATAAATTTACGACAATTAGATGTAACTAAATCTTATTAATTTGATGAATAATGTATATTTCTTAGAGACAATAAATTTAAGTTTATAATTTCATGTTAATTGGGCGTGTTCTTAATGCATTTTTGATTTATTATGTTTTTAGTTTTTCTACATAAAAATATCTGAAATAAATCAGATTTTAACAACCATTATATATAATACTTTTAAAAGCATATTATTCTGAATTGACTATTGTTATACTTTTATTTATATGTATAGATTAGGAATAGTTCATGCTTTTTAATTATTGTTCAATATTTGTTCAGTAGAAGAATTAGTTAGAGAATTTTAGATAAGCACATATATTTTAAATAGAAATAAAGATTAGCCGTAGAAACGTAATCATAAAAAGACATTGACTATTGTAAAAAAACACAAACTTGATTGGCTTGGTTGAATCGGATCCATGTTTTAGGTTAATGTTTAAGAAGAAGATGGATTTCTTTATGTTTTTTTTTTTGAGTGTTGGATGTTGTTTTATAATATAATATAAAGTGGTTATTTATAACCTAAAAATATCATTTAATATTTTGTAAGTGGTAGTTGGAATAATTTTAAATCATTTTTTATATTAGACTTTGTTAGTAAATATTAGTAGATATAAATGTACTACAACATATAAGTTGTTAGTTGTCATATATCAAATCAATTAAAAAAAGATCGTTAATAAATGTTTTAAAATTATTTTATATTTTAATAAATTTATTTTTTATATTTTGTATTATGATATAATTTTTCGTTACTAATTGTATTTTATTTGCTTTGTTATAAAATGTTTTTTTTTGTCTAAACTAATAATATTGGTTCGTCATATTTGATAAACATTTATTGGATTTTAAACGTTGGTAAATATATTGGAATTTTTTTAATAATCAAATTGATGTTGGATTATAAATATAATAGTTTGTTGAGATTTTATACAAGTAAAAATAAGTAAGAATATTATGAGTCGAATTTATAATACACTAAGGTGGGCTTTATAAAGGTTAAAATTTATAAAGAAAATAACTTAAACTAATTAACTTTTATATTATATAAATTAAAATTATTATATTGTAATATGGTAATTTATATATTTATAAACGAATAAAATTATTATTTATGATATATAAATATTTTAATGGAGAGATAATATTATAATATGGTACGCTGATATATATTTATATTAATATTTTAATGGATTGATAATATTAAAATTTGGTTAATAACATTAATTTATTATATATAAACCGAAAAATACCTACTTAAAATTAAAAAATAAACCATATTAATTAAACAAAATAGCAACATGAAATTAAAAAGAGTCCAAATTTATAGAAATATTAACCAAGAAAAAAATGAAGTTGAAACAATAGATTTTTAACCTAAAAATCTAATCTCACATTCCATGTAGTTGATTTCATACGGATGAATATGGTTGAGTTTGAAATCCGCATATTCCTTTTGTCTTTTTAAGTTTTGTAATTCTTCTTCCAAATTGAAATTATGTGTATTTTTCACCTTTTATAATATGAAGATCATCGAATCAATCTGAATAGACCTAATCTATGTTCGATGAAGCTTTTCTAGACACTCTATCTGGACTTTCATGTTTTGTATAACTGTTTTGTACTTTTTCATGGTTGGTAGCCGTGAGATAACATCTGGGTCTTCTTCCATGTCATCGTTATGGTGATGATTTATTTTGTTGTGTTGGGGAGAGGAAGAAGAAGTTTTTTTCAGGCTTTAGGTTAGATTTGTTATATATAATAGCTACTTATGCTATATATAATAATGATTAAGAATCGTTTCAATTATCTATAATAATTAATTATGCTATGTTTAATAGCCAATAATCATTTATGACATTTAATAAGTGTGGTAATATGCTGCTTCACCTTTTATAAGATTCAATATATTTAGGTATAGATGTTTAAATGTATGTGTTTTGTTTGACGTTTCAATGTATATGACTTGTGTTCAAATGTATAGTTAATTTTCAATGCAAAATTTATTGTAATTTTTTACAACTTTTTACATTCTCTTTAACAATTATATATTTTAATAAATAGTAAAGTAATAATTATATATTTAAATATATATATATATATATATATATTTACTAAATGTATTATTATTTTTATATGTCAAATATATATTAATAATTAATTTATTTTATTTACTAAAATTTTAATATAGATTGTTGTTACATAAAATTTTGTATTAAAATGTTTTTATTGTTACATAAAATTTGAATCCTATGAAGTTATTTAAATATTTTGTCATGAAAAATATACATTTTATAGTATATACATTAAACATTGGTGGGCCTTAAAATATGGACCGAATTTAATATATTTGTATTATACATTGAAGTTTTGAAGTTTAAAGTGGATTTTATAATTAACCCAACTAAGTTTTAGTTTGATTATCCAATATTAATATTGTTGTTTAATTAAGTCTTAAACAACAATATTTTGTAAAAAAAACTTAAGAACTACATTTTGTTACAATTTTATTTAAATATAAGTAAAGTTTAATAATTTAAATTATATAGTATATTAAAATTAAAATATAATATTTATAATTAACCTGTATCGAGAAGTTCAAATAAATTTAAATTAGTATAGTTGTATATATAAAATAATCAATTTTAACTATATTGATTCTAATACTTAACAAAATATTTCGATATGAGCATCTTATTATCTATTTGCATTTAGAAAAAAAAAACTAATTTAATTTTATAGATATATAAAATAAAATTCAACCAATTAAAATTTTAACTTTTAAACTTACAATCATGTATGCGGATTTTCATAAGTCGATTTAATTTCATATCTACAAAAAATAAAAAAATATTTAGGCGTCAAGCCCAGATATGGATAAACCATATCAAAATGTAAAATAAAACTTACCGGATTGGGTTATTATTTTCGGATATTTTTATTACATCCGGAAATTTGATGAAAACATTGTTTATTTGTTGTTGATCTCAATATATTATCCACGAATACCACATGCAGCAACAAATAAAATGCAAAATGCAAAATACCAAATCGTAAGTTTATTTTTATGGATTAAATAACAAAATATTTTAGATCTTACCTTTTCTTGCTTAGTTGAATGTCTTCATTCTTCAAATCGGTAGATCGACCTCCGGTTAAACTCCAAATATCATATAAAACAAAAAGACTAATTAAAACTATATCTATACAATAACAAAATGGTTTGTAAAGTCATAAATCTAAGACTTTTTACCTTATTTTCCATAGAATCATTAAGAGAGTGATAATCGCGAGTCATTGTTAAGATCTTTGTGCTCAATGAAACGGTCAACTAAGGAAAGAAGAGAATGATGAGTTTTTTTATGGGAAAATCGCATAAAAAACCTTCAGAGTGTCACTTTCTAGCACTTTAAACCTTGGTACTCAACCACTAGCATTTTTAACCTTCAATTTATTAAAAATCGCATTAAAAACCCTGAAAGTGGCAGCCGCCTTACACGCCGTCATTTCCGCCGTTTTCTCTAACGGAAAAGTTAACGGCGGCGTTGACCCGCGTTGACTTTTTTTTTTTAAATCAGAAAATTCGATTTTTAATAAAAAATTATAAAAAATCATAAAAAATTCAAAATATTATAAAAAATTCAAAAAACCTAAAAATTTAAAATAATTCATCAATTAAATTTTAAAAAACCTAAAATATTATAATAAAAATTTCAAAAAATTATAAAAAATCATAAAAATTACAAAAAATTATAAAAAAAAATTTTAAAGTTGTAAAAATCATAAAATTTCAAAAAATGATAAAAACTTCAAAAATCTTACAAAAATAAAATAATTCATCAATTTCATTTTAAGTGAGAGATGTGGAAAGATCTAGGGTTTTTTCATTTGATTGGGCCAAAGTTGGGCTTCTGAAATCTAAAGAATTAATTTGTTAAGGATTTGGGCTTAAAATAATCTATATCTAATTTAAATAAATATATATATATATATATAATTTGTATAAATAGAAAAAATATATTTTGTATTAAATAATTAAAATTTCGTATATACATATCTATAAATATAATTTGTATAAATAGAAAAATAAACATTTTTATTCAGTAAAATGATACAAATACATTATTTATAAAATTCGGTATATTCTTTACAATTCAATAAAAAAATGTTACAAATTTTAACATCTTTACTATTAAAATTAATTTTTTCATGATCAAAATAAAAATTCTAACTTCTTAGTCATTCAAAATGTAAATAACAACAAAAAATATTAAATAAATATATTATGACTTAATATATCAAAATATATATGATAAAACAAAATATACACTTATATAAAAATATTTTATTATAAACATATAAAATATATTTTAAAAATAATTATTATTTCCACGCAAAGCGCGGGTTAGAACCTAGTTACAACATTGAATAACAAAGGATTTTAGTCAGATTTTAAAATACAATCAAATCCATTAAAAAAACAACATTCAATAACCCTTCCTTATATTTTAAAACTTTTTTACTTTCAAGTAAGTATAAAGAGTTATACCAAAGCAAACAATTTACATACGAGATGTTGACAAAGACTAGTGTACGAATGAATTATGTTATTGAAAAATTCAAATTGAGAAAATAAAAAGAGTGGAACAACTAGTTATTCAGAAGATGTTACGTCATCTTGAATTGGATGTCAAAGATATTCTATGTTGAAGACAGTTAACCAATAATTCAAGTTTTTCTTCGAAAAGAATTGGATTGTAGAATTGAATGCAAAATTCACCAAGAATTAGTTAGTATATCAAGGCGAGGCCCAAAGAAATAATTAAGATAGAAGTCGATTATGTCAAAGTTAACATATATGAGTTGAAATTTTAAGGTCATTATTTGATGATTAAGTTGAGAAGAAAACAAAGTATTACGTAAGTCAAATATAAATTAAGTTCTCCAAAAATTTCATAGCAGTTTTTTTATCAACATAATATTATTGGATTAAAGGACAACCCAAAATGGATACATAAATCCCACCTGTAACGGATTTCACTTGATTCTTCTTATGAAGTTCAATCAAGAACACTTGTAGTTA
>OVBE01005197.1:0-22188 GCA_900406425.1 Iberis pinnata | reverse complement strand
CTAAGATGCCATAGACACAAGGTGGGGCCAATACCACCACACTACAATGTGCTAGGCAAATTAACTAACTTAATGACTTAAGAAAGCTTATCTATTGTCTTAACATAAATAGTTTATTGTCTTGGTCAAAAATTTGTGTTTTTCTAATTTATTTCTAACAATTCAGCTTGTTAACACTTTTCTATTTTATTTTAAATATTTAATTTATATTAATAATTTATTTTTTAAACGAGTTTTATAGAAAATAAATTTTAAAATAATGATACATATTTATTTAAAGTATGAATTTAAAACTTTTTAGTTTCATTATTTTTTAATATTCTACAAAAAACCATATTTTTAAAGATTAAAAATGACAGTCTTAGATTATATAATATAATATCTAATTTTAGGTTAAAAAATTCATAAAAACCTATATCATACTAATTTAGAATCAAAATATTTTTCTTACAAAAATATTAAATATACTAAAAATTAAAATCATTCAAATTCATACTTTAAATAAGGATTTCATTATTTTTAAAAAGTATTTTTCATGAATATCATTTAGAGTAAATTATGTAGAATACCTTAATTATTTAGAATTTTTTTCAAAATACCATAAACCTTGTCTTTTTACTCATATATCATATTCACTCATTCTCAAATAGCGTAAATAACCTTATGACACAATTTTCTCTTTTACACTCAACTTCTTTTTTTTGGAAAAGAAAATGATAATTGTCACATCTCTATATTCTTCTTCTCCACTCTCTTGTTTTCTTTTCAAGCTTCATATCTGAATCTCTCTCAATTTCTCATTTTATTAATCTTGTTTGAACATCAATCGAACTTTGACTATATGTCATGCACAACTAAGAATTTCCTTGTACAAAAGGGAGAAAACCACATGCATCAAGAATCAAGCCTCCCGAAGATGTCCACCCCAAATATTGTCCACATGGAAAAATTGTTTGTCTCTAAGGTAATTCTCACTCCAAATTCTTCTCAAAATAATCCAAAACTTTGTGGGGTTTGTGTTCTTGATTTTAGTTGTACAAAGTTAAGCTTTTTCATGAAATGAATTTTGAAAAAATATTATTCTTTTGCGTGTGAACATCTTCTAATGTTTAATTTTATTCCAAATCATAAACAATTTGGTCTTAGGTGATTACTTGTCTTATTCTATAATAAGTGTGTTTTTTATGTTCTCAAGTTAGAGATTTGAGTATAGTATTTGTAAATATGTGGAAAGATTGAAGAAAGTTTTTGTCCTCTGAATCTATAATATTGCTAATAAAGGACAAATGAGGTGATCACCTTTTCTAATTGTCCATTGTAACATATAATATTGTCTATTGTCTAAGCTATGTGTACATATGTCCTCCAATAAGCTGTTCACGGTGTCATATTCGAGGGACAAGCCTCATTTAAAGTTGTCCACATATGCGATAATATTTTGTGCCTTTAATTAAAAATGACTATGATGTTGTTTTTCTAGAATATGTTTTCCATATGGTTTGAGTTTTACGTCTTTCCAAGACATAGAAAATATTGTTGGTGATGATCGTGTAGGTGATCAAGTTTTTTCTATAAAAAAAGTAATAAATGTTATAAATTTCAAAATATTACTGGACTTTAAAATTTTACTAACTAATTGTTGTCCATGAGAAGAGCATGAATACATCTGGTGGAGATGATGGAGATGGTGGAGATAGATATATGAAAAATGTTGTACCACCATCTAAATTCACATTTTTTAACAACTGACACCTGGATTTGTTATTTTTCAACAAATGCAAATACATGGACATAAACGTGTAACTATGGTGTTAATTTTATTCGATAATACTTTAGCGTTTAATAGGTCCACGTACAATAACAATAAACACCCACATAGTAATAAAAGTAGACAAAAAAAGGGAGGTCCGTGGATGAATGAACAATAAGGAAAAAAATCCCATTAAAGACATAAAATATCATTAAGGCCAAGATTGATTCATCACAATTTTACAACCACATTTTTAAAACAAAAACTTGTTTTGTGCACATACATGGTCTACATGGTCTATATGTATACAAAAAAAGCATAGAAAAAAATCTTCACATAATTTTGTCCATCACCAAGGTTTATGGACACGTTTTAAAAATATTCACAAGGACAAGTTATACATTTTGTTCTCCACATCGCTTTACATCTTACATATTCTAAATAGATATTCTAAATATCGTTCTTGCAAACTGATATAGTTTGTAGACGAAATATCAACATACATAGAAAAATTTCCACATGGACACCTTATTTTCACATGGATACCTTAATTTTATCAATATACATAGAAAAATTATTAATGGACAAACAAGAGAAGCTTTATGGACGAAATATCAATCATAAAATATCCTTGATGCTCATGGACGAGTTTTAATCCTATTCACATGGACAACCTACAGATTTATTCAGTACTTCCTTCAACGACTTTCCATGGACCACCAAAAATCGTCAAATCAAAGGAACTTAAAGGTCTTTCCTTACCAGACTAATCATCAGATCCCTATCCATCCTTTGCCTTTTCCCCCATTTGAATTGATCCCACATCTCCTTTAATTGGTCTAAAAATCAATCCCTTCGCAGGTTTTGATATTTGATGAGACTTCTTTTTGTTTTTCTATTGGTTACTTGGAGTATAACAATCGAACCACTAAATTTCCAATAGTTTTGATTACTTGGAGTCCTTTTCTTCTGAGATCCAAAGCTTATCCCTTCGAGACTTCCATGGACTACCAAAAATCGTCAAATCAAAGGAACTTAAAGGTCTTTCCTTACCAGACTAATCGTCAGATCCCTATCCATCCTTTGCCTTTTCCCCCATTTGAATTGATCCCACATCTCCTCTAATTGGTCTAAAAATCAATCCCTTCGCAGGTCTTGGTATTTGCTGAGTCTTCTGTTTGTTTTTCTATTGGTTACTTGGAGTATAACAATCGAACCACTAATTTTCCAATAGTTTTGATTACTTGGAGTCCTTTTCTTCTGAGATCCAAAGCTTATCTCTTTGAGACTTCCCTATAAATCTTTCATAGGCACTGCTTCCGACACTTTCAACATCCGTTTTTTACCTCCTCCGCATTCTGTGTAACTATGAAATCTTGTAATCAGTCAAACACATTTGAGACTTTAACAACTCCATCTTACTTGTTAGAGTTCATCAATGGTACTACAACCCTCTTGTCCGATTGATGATCATGACGTCTCCTAGCATGCCTCTTAACTTGGCTGAAACATTCACCATCTTTATCCGACTCCTTCTGGTTCTTCACTTTAACCGAATGATTCACACTCATACTCACTACTCCTTGCAACTTAGGGCATCTTTGTGCAAGATGTCTATAAAGCCCACATAGAGGACATATTTGAGCAAGACCTTCATAGGAAAAATAGTATCTTTCACCATTCAAAATAATAGATCCTTTCAACGGTTTACTTAAGTTAATTTCAACACATATCCTTGTAAATCTTCCTCTCTCAAACCTTAGAGTCGTCGGATCTATTTTAACCAGAACCCCTAAGCTCTTAAATACCTTTGAGAATCGATTTTTGGTATAAATTCACCATAAGTTTTGCTATCCTCACCTATACTAGAGTAGTGACAATTTCATCCACCGTAGGCTCAGACTTAGGCGACTAGGTTTGCATACGCAAGTAACACCCGAAGAATTTCCATGGACCACCAAAAATCGCCAAAAGATAATCTAACTCCTCATCAAACATGATCATAAACAATTTTCTCAGTAAATCCATCATTGCCATTCATCCCTTAGGTTTCCATAGCATACGAAGCTTCCTGATCAACAACGGTAATTGGAAACCCCGACCCAACACTTTAACGAACAAGCATCGCTGCCACAAATTTTTCATAACATCAATTACCTTTCTCTCGAATGTAATCGCTGGTTCACCATCAACTCCATCCGGAAATTCCAGACTCATTCTCTCCTCAACAAACCTCTCCCCTACAACCTCCTGTGGGTAAGACATACCGCCACCACCACAATCCCTAACCTTATCAGAGCAAGACGGCCCTCCTCCTTCGACCTTATATGGTGATTGTCCTGGATCAATCATCGTGGTATCCACTATTTCTGAAGCTCCATCAATCACACCATCAATCGCCTTTGTCGCTATCGTTTAGACCAAGTTTGGATTGGTACTTTTAGTTTGATATGAATTGGATCCATGTGAATGAGAATGCTTTAACTATGAATGAAAATAACATAGAAAATTCTTATAGATTATTTCAAAGAAATAAATCCATAAAACTCATTAACGCGAGAGAATCAATGGTTAATTGATAAATCGAACCCCGTAAAATGATTGATAAAATAATTATGAACCAGAAAAGATGAACATGCATCAAGTGAATCTCAGAAACTAAAAGATAAATTCACAGTTGAATGGATTTAGAGGCTTTCCCCATAATCTGAAAGCTTCGACGTTGGAAAATGGGTTTCTTCTGTTCCATTTCATCAGAAAATTTAGTTAAAAAGTGATGAAAAATAATTAAAAAAACTAGAAAGGAAGATGAAGATCTAAACATCAATAGATGCGAATGAAAAGGGAGAAGATGAAGAGGTATAATAACTAAAGAATGAATTACCTAGATAAAAATGTATGATTTTTTTAATTTCCTTAAATAGTTTAGTATATTATATGATATAAAATAAATATATACATAATTTTCTTATTTTAATTATTAACTTTCAAATTTAAAAATGATTTAATTCAAAATATTTGTAGTGATATAATGGTAAACTTAGATGGTGAAAGTACCCAAAACATCAATGAATTTAAAAGACACTTCATTTCCAAATTAGCTAAGATAAAAGTGTCTAATTCTCCAGTTTATCAAACTTAAATTCTAAACCTTTAAAATTCACTTTTAATGTTTGTGGTATTTTTGGAAAAAACAATTTAATGGTATTTTTGGAAATTTGGGAGTGTGTGATATTTTCAAATTTAAACTTCTTTTGTGTAATTCAAAAAATTCCTCTTTTAAAATATGTACTCCTTATGTTTCAAAATATATGTAGTTTACTATTCTGGACACACATATTACGAAATTTTGTATAATATCTTATTTACCCTTCTTCTAATTGTTTTATGAGTTATAAAAATGTTCATAAAAAAAACCTGGCAATCCCACTATAAAACCATTAATGCTCACCATTGTCAATCACACTCATTTTTTTATGGTTTTATCCACTGTTCTAAAATACGTTGTAGGCGCCAACCTAGGCACTAGGCGATATAAAAATATAGTGATTTTACTATATGCGGTTATTTATGCAGTTTTAAAAAAATTGACGCCTAGACGTTGCATAATCCTCTTAGGCGCTGTTTAGGCACCCATGCGGAACTGCATAGTTTTTTTCCATAACAACGTAGTTTTGACTAATTTATATTTTTTATTTAATCAAATTAAAAAAATTAATGAAGTTTAAACAACATTGTTAGAATAAGAGAACACTAAATTTTCAACAAAACACTTTTTCTTCTCTTTACAAAAGAACAAAAAATAAACAACTTAAGAAAGTGTTATTTATTTTTTTAGAGTTTGTATTACCATTTATTAGTTAATTAATTATTAAAATATAACATATGAGATTATATATTTCAATATAAATATATATATATATATTTATAAGAGTGTATATTCGCCTAGTTCCGTCTAGGCACCCACGTATACGTCTAAGCGCTAGGTACCGAGTGTTCACCGCTTAGATAGCGCCTAGCGCATTTTAGAACACTGATTTTATCGTTTGATTATCAGTTTTCTTTTAATATTTTTTTTCTAAAGAGTTACAAATGGCGGCAAATTAAAATTTGAGGTTTCATAAGCAAATTTAAACTTTTTGTATTGGAGCCAATTCTAAATTTTAAAAGCTTATAAATTGACATCAAATAAACAAATGAGTCAAGAAGATAAATATGAATTCTAACTTTGATTTAAACTTTTTAATTTTATGTGATTAGAGAGAGTTTTTATATGATTTGAATACCACTTTCATGAATGATGAGCGTTTCATGTAGATTATGATGTTCACATTGATAATAATCTAGTTGATCACAATGCAAATCTAGTTGATCCATATATGATTTTTTTATTAAAATAATTATTGTTTATATAATTATTTTACAATAAGGGAATATCAAATTTTGAATTAATATTTTTGATATATGAATATTAATTAATAGATACATCTTCCAATGCACTATACTAAAACCAAATCACGTTTCTTCACATGGATTTTAGAACTTTTTTACTAAAAGGATTAAAATACTATGAGGATAAAACAATACATAGAGTACATTTTTACATGGAACAAAATAAAAAGCAATTATTTTGAAACAAAATTTTTTCTTCTAAAACTACAAATAATTTGAAATAAAGAGAGTCTATACTATAGAAAAAAATGATTTGTCTCACCTAAGACTAACACGTAAGCTTTCACTCTTGTGATATATCAACATACTATAAACCAATTAGAAGATTTCATTAAACTTAAATCTCATAACTTACTATTCATCTTCTCTGTAAAATTGACGATTTCAAACTTCCAAACTTGTCGTTTCCAATTTTTAAAACTTGGGTTTCATCTTTCTCATTCGCAGTTGTTAACCTTCATCAATTGCAAGATCTCTCGCTTGCTCTATATCTATCTCTCCTCACTCTGTTGTTTTCACGATTTATGGTTTCTATATCTTCTCTTATGTCCTTCTTTCGGCCGCATCATCTATCCGAGAAGGATCCATCAATTTATTATGTAGAATCTGAACTTATGGCTACCGCCGTTTCTCTACTACAATATCACTACAATAAATGTGGGTATTACTAGCAGTGTAGGATTTTTACAACAATGTTATTGTAGACCATGACTGATTTTTTCATAGCAGTGTTAATTTTTGTAACGCTTTGTTTGGTATAGCAGGAATATAAAAATTTTATTTGTGTGAATTTTTTAATTTCTCTTGTGTTTGCATTGAAGATGACTAATATAACGCTATCTTATGTATCCAAAAATCCAGTCAAAGTAACTTATGAAAAGTAATTGACCTAAAGTTTATAATCATTTCGTCATTTTCTCTTTTTCCTTCTCTTCCGTATCTGTTCGTAGCCGATAATCATCTCTGACTGCATCTTGATTTCGACATCCAAATCGCTTCGTACCTCAGTTGATTATTAATTAGGTACTCGTGCAATGGCTTAATTTTGTACACTCTCAAACCCACTATGTGTAGGTTTTAATTTACATGCATGTTGAGTATTCTCGATTTTGGTATTTTCTAATTAAGAGTATTACTGAATACGATTTGGCATTGATGTTTTCTAGAAATAATGAAGAGAAGAGGAGGAAAGGTTGGTACTAGACGTAGTAATCGACAACAAGGAGTGGATCCGAAGAAACTGAGACATGCGCAAAAATTAAAACCAGTCAAAGAGGCTACAAAGAAACAAGGGAAGGATGTTTCTTCTAGTACAACAGTAACGAAGTCACTGTTGGACCTGACATCAAAGAAGCAAAGGAAAGTGAGAAAGAGGCCAACATATCACCCAAGAAGCATAAAAAGACACTAGTGGTAAAGGGAAAACCAAGCAAAAGAGGTGGACTGAGGCCAAAGAAACTGGTAGTAGCAGATGAAGATCTGGAAGACATTAGTGTTGAGGCAGAGAGACTAGTTGAAAGTATTGAGAATGTAATGGATGCAGATGATCAGCAGAAAAAGTATGGTGATCAGGAACTGTTATTTGATAAAGAGGATTGTGATCAGGAACTGTTATATGATAAAGAGGATGGTGAGAATGAAGTTGGTGAATAGGAAGAAGGTGAAAAGGAAAATGGTGAGGAAGAAGATGGTGAAGTAGATGGTATGTAGGAAGATTTAACTGGCAATGGTGGAGCTGCTTTGGGCGAGAAAAATTAAAATCAAAATGAAGCAGATCAATATGTTCATCAAACTGGAACATAAGCTAACACTGAGATTCCTAACATATAATAAACTAAAACAATAGAGACAAAGGTGAAATAAAAAAAGAAAAGATGACCAACAAAGATGCGTATAATGCCTATAGATCCTAATGAAAGGGTCTTAGTGTCTTTCAATGAGTATGGTGAACATGTTGGACCTGGTTCTATAACACTATCATCTTTTCTTGGTACTCTGGTAAACACGTTCTAGTTACATGGCCTGACTGGAGACAACTTGATCAAGTGTCTAAGGATACCATGTGGGAGGAGATTCATGTATGTTTGACCATTTAAGCATTTTATCTTATATACATGTTCATTTTAGCATATTTTGATGCATGGGAGGTTTGACATGAAAGAAGAGTGGCATAAAGAGGTTCTTATGAAGCATTTGGGATGTTTTTGGAGGGATGGGAAGTCAAGGCTTGTGCCACAAGTAAGAAATGCCAAAAGTGTTGTTGAGAGGATTTTTTTAAAACCCAGCAACATCCCATCTTCTCAAGTATGGAACTCATGGGTTAGGAGCAAGATCTCTCACACGTTCAAGGTTGTTAATATTGATGTAATGGTCAAATTGTCTTCTTTATATTTATTTTAGATTGAATTATCATATGTTATTGTAGGAAACAAGTAACAAGTACAGACAGCTGAGAAAAAATCAGCTACCTTACACAATCAGCCGCAATGGAATGCTTAGATTAGCTTATGAAATGGTAAAAAAAATTATTCAATTCAATCCTATGTAAAAGATTATTCAAAATTATAATTTGTTTTGTTATATAGAAAAAGAAGAGTCCAGATCCAAGGAAGATTAGTAGGAACAAGATTTAGATTGTAGGACACAAACATGCGAATGGTAGAGCTGTGAGGCCTGAAGTTCCTCACACTATTGTAAGTATTTATGAAACTTGTTTAGACATTGTTACATATATAAATAATCATTTTTATATCATGTGTGTAAAATATTTGTATCAGGAACAAATACAGTCACTCGATAGTCAGATGGACTCTACATCCTGTGATAGCTTAAAGGAAGATGCAGTGAGCAAGGTTTTGGGAAAATAGAAATATGGAAGAGTGAGAGGGTATGGCAGAGGGATCAGTTCTACTAAGATATAATTTTTGCAAACTAGAGACTCAAAGATTGTTGATTTTCAAAGTCAGATTGAAAAGTTAATGGGAATTGTGGAGGGATTAGCTAGAAATAAGGTAATTACATTTCCATATCAGTTTAAATCAGTGTCTGCATAATTAAATCAGTGGCCATGTTTCAGACAAACATTGGTGGTACTGAAACATCTAATGGTGTTTCTTAATTAAAAGAAGGTGTGAGAGTACAATTGCTGGATTGGATTCACTCGGGGTATGTTGTGATTGGGTAAGGTTCATTTTGCTCTGCTGATCCATACTACAAAGTTGGTAGGATACCAATTGGTCCTTATGCAGTAGCCATTATTTTGAAATCTGCAACCACACCTGAAGCTGCTCTCTGGAGGCCTCTATCAAACTCATTATCATCTATTGGCCTAGCTTTGCGATGCAAGATTGCATGGCCTGTTGAGAAAGTGATTGTGGACAAAGAAACAAGTTCTCAAGACTATCTAGATGTAAGTTTCTCAATCTAATTTTGTCACTCTTCAAGTACATAATTATTTCACTTTTACATTGCAGAAAACTAGTTTAGATGAGACGCAATGATGCAAAATATTTGATTATACCAATGCAAATGATGAGGTTGTTGGTGAAGGTATCATTTGCTCAACTGATGTAAAGGAAATGGTTAACAATATCCCTATAGGTCCAAATGTTGTTAGTGTTAAATTTGACACGGTGTGTAAGAACAAAGTTTTTCTTTGGAGGCCAACTCCTGCCATGGTATTCATCTCTGATACACTTCATGAGAGAATTGCATGGCCACTATTAAAGATTGAACTTCTAAACCCAATGAAAAAACCCATAAGAAACCCCTACAAACCCAGATCATCCAAAAACAATGGTATGTTATTGTTATTATATTTATATATTGACTGATCTTTGACTTGATGATATTTTTGTTTCAATTGTAGAGTCCACGCAACAACACTAGTTCCAACAGAATTGCAAAGGAGAAATGTATTTTTTTCGTATTGTAACAACTCTGGACGCATGGTAACTGAAGGGAGAGTAGCCTCAGCGGATCCAAATGAGAAGTGCCACTTCGTACCCCTAGGTCAAAAAGCAAGCAAGGTTTGGGTTGAAGTTGTTAAGATTGGTAAGGCAAAGGTATGGAGAACAAATGATGAAATTGTATATATTTCTGATGCAATAGGGTCAACTGTTACATGGCCAAATAATAAATTATTGTTTGTTTCAAGCAAGTGAAAAATTGTTGTTTGTATTTTCTTGAACCTATAAGTCACTAAACAACAAACACAAGTTAATTGGTACAAATTGTAATGTTAAATTATGTCATAGGGATGGTTGATGGATAAGTATTTAAGCACTACACACTTTAAAGATATTTTTTCATCTATACCATAAGTGACAAATATTAGAGCAATTAATGAAGAAAAACTTGAGAAGATAAGAGATATAATGAAAATTTAATAAATTATAACAACTTCTCTATGAAACCTATGAAACATGTATTGCATGTAATCATGACTATGAGAAAAATGTTGAGAAAACAAGATTAGACCTAAGCGAGGCCTCACTTCAATTTAATTAAATTAAAGGAAATCAAATAAAATTCATTTAAGAGATGCGTCGCTTCTATTTCCCTCTCTCTGCAGAAACAACTCGAATATTTTGATCTTGCGATCTCTATGATCTCTCATCTTTCATCTTACATCAACAATGACCATCGCTCTTCTCAAGCTTAGAGATCTCACACCCGAAATGTGCAGATACGCCTTCAGGGTTAAGGTGATTAGAAGATTCGAAGGAGTATACTCTCACGGAACTGTGAGGGAGTTCATACTCGCTAACTACAAGAGAAGCCACATATAGTGCACCCTTCTTCCTTCAGTTGATCTAGACATCTTTACAATGCATGAAGGTGATAGCGTCGAGCTATCGAACTTATTGTTGCAAATTCCAGAAACACTGTTTTGGAACACTTATGCGATGGTGCAGGTGTTTTTATCTAATTCCACCACCATCAAGCATATAGAGCCTATCCCTGACTCCAACTGCATCAAATACTCGGGGTTCTTGTGGCTTCAGTCGTGGATCCATGTATGCATTACTGAAGCCGGTATTTTCTTGTTGCTCGTAATTTGTTGCTTATGTTAGATTTTATAAATAGTAATAGGATTGAGTAGAATTGGTAAATCTAATACAAAGCAAAAAACTAGGAGAAAATAGAGCGAAAATTCATGATGCTCTTATTTTGACAATGCAGTGCACGTAGTAGGTCATATCAAGTACATATGAGATGTTGTGCATGAGGAAGCTATCATAACAATGGGGGTGATGGAGAGGGTGCCAGTGCTGTCGTTTATTCTTGTTGATAGAGAGTAAGTATTTTTGTGTACCAAATGGATTTTTTTGTGTTGTGCATATGTGTGTACTGATTGGATTTCTTGCGTTGTCTGTTTTAGTCGTAGTTTTTGGACTGCAAGGCGTTTGGGCGATATGTCAATTATTTTGCTGCAGTGAAGCCGACTCTTCACCAAAATGGTGGTACCTACGGTGAACTCCGATTCTAGAGGATTCACAAAAACAATGGTAATACCACGATCCACTCTAACTTCGACTACATTTCAAATGTCGTGATCAACCTGGTAATCCCGGAGATCGAAGCTATGAGGGCGATTGTTTGATTGCCATTGTTTTTAATCTGGTTTTTGAACAATTTTATTTTTGTTTCTTTTGTTAATAACTTTTTTAAAACCTTTATGAACAATTTTTTCAATGAAACCAAGATTTACAACAATATGAGATCTCACTAAACCCTAAATGCTTAAATTTACAACAAATTTAGCCGGAAGTATATTAAAAATTGAAATAATATTCTTTTTCGCTAAACCCTAATGCTTACACTTACAACAAGTACAACTTAATTGGTACAAATTTGCACACTTAACCATAACCACGTCTATGCCATAAGTGACAAATATCATAGCAATAAATGAAGAAAAGTTGAAAAAAATAAGATATATAATGAAAATTTAATAAAATATATCAACTTCTATACGAAACCTAAGAGTTGCAGTGCATGTAATCATTACCTAAGAGAAAAATGGTGAGAAAACATGATTAGACCTAAGAGAAATCAAATAAATTCATTTAAGAGTCGCGTCTTTTCCTTGTTTCACTCTCTCTCGTTTCTGTTTAATTTAATTAAAGGATATAAAAATTGATTTTAAAGACTCGTCGCTTCTGTTTCCCTCTGTCCCTCTCTCGTAGAAACAACTTGAAGATTTTGATCTTACTATCTCTCTCATCTTTAATCTCTCATCTTTCATCTTACATCAACAATGGCTATTCTCAAGGTTAGAGATCTCACCACAGGCATGTGCGAGGACACCTTCCGGGTGAAGGTGGTTCAAAGATTTCAAGGAGTATACCCTTACGGAATCATGAGGGAGTTCATACTCGCTGACTACAAGGGAAACCATGTCCAGTGCACCCTTCTTTCAACCGTCAATCTCAACATCTCTCTGGTGCACGAAGGTGATAGTGTCGAACTATCGAAGTTTCTAGTGAGGATTTCGAGTACGATCTTCTGAAACACATGTTCGATGGCGTACATGGTTTTCTCTGATTTCACCACCATCAGACGTGTAGAGCCCATCATTGTGTCCAACTGTATCAAGTACTTGGAGTTCTCGTGGCTTAGATCGTGGCTCTATGTTTGCATTACGAAATCCGGTATTTTCTGTTCATGATCTGTTCATAGTTGATTAGTGTTTATGTTCGATTTGGTAAATAGTAATTGGAATATGGTGAGCGTTGTCTTCAAATGGTAATAGGATTGGTTAGATTTGGCAAATGTAATACATAACAAATGCAGTGAAAGGGTAAGAGAAAACAGAGTAAAAATCAAAGAAATTCATGATGCTATTATTTTGACAATGCAGTGCATGTAGTCAGTCAAATCAAACATATAAGAGATGTTGTGTATAAGCAAGTGGTCACAATGATGAGAGTGATGGACTGGGTGCCGGTGTGGTTCTTATTAACAGAGAGTAAGTATTTTTGTGTATCGATAGGATTTTCTGTGTTGTATATGTGTATTGATTGGATTTTTTCTGCTGTTTGTATTAGTCAGAGATTTCTGGACGGTAAGGCGTTTGGCCAATATGTCGATTATTTTGCTACAGTGAAGCCGACTCTTCATCAAAACAGTGGAATCTACTGTGAACTTCGGTTCTGGAGGATTCACCGCAAGAATGGTACTACCACGGTCCACTCAAGCTTCACCGGCGTTTCATATGTCGTGATCAACCCGGTCATCCCGGAGATTGAATCTATGGGGGCGATCTTGTAAAATTGCCATTTTTCAATATATTTTTTGAACAATTTTTTTTTTCTAATGATAATAACTTTGTTTTCAATACTCTTAACAATTCTTAACAATTTTTTTTTATTAAACCAAAATTACAACTATATGATTTGGCATCAAACCCTAAATACTTAAACTTACAACAAAATTAGCCAGAAATATATTAAATTTTTTAATGATATACTTTGTCTTTAAACCCTAAATGCGCTTAAACCGTAAACTGATCTAAACCCTTTGAATATACATCAACTTTCCATATTTTATGAAGTTGTTTAAATATATCTCATATACTTGACCCTGAACATTAACACTAGATCCTAAACTGATCTAAACCCTTTAAACCTATAACTAATATTGTTCAAATTTATCTCATGTACTTTATAACCCTTTAACCCTTTGAATATATATCAACTTTCCACATTTTATGAAGTTGTTTAAGTACATCTCATATACTAGACCCTAAACCTTAGACCTTAACACTAGACCATAAACTGATCTAAACCCTTTGAATATACATCAACTTTCCACATGTTATTAAGTTGTTTAAATACATCTCATATACTAGACTCTAAACCTTAAACCTTAATACTAGACCCTAAATTGATCTAAACCCTTTGAACTTATAACTAATATTTCTCAAATTCATCTCATGTACTTTATAACCATTTAACCATTTGAATATACATCAACTTTCCACATGTTATTAAGTTTTTAAATTACATCTCATATATTAGACCCTAACCTTAAACTTTAACACTAGACCATAAACTGATCTAAACCCTTTGAACCTATAACTAATATTTCTCAAATTCATCTCATGTACTTTATAACCCTTTAACCCTTTGAATATACATAAACTTTCCACATGTTATTAAGTTTTTTTAATACATCTCATATACTAGACCCTAATCCTTAAACCTTAACACTATATCCTAAACTGATCTAAACCCTTTGAACCTATAACTAATATTTCTCAAATTCATTTCATGTACTTTATAACCCTTTAATCCTTTGAATATACATCTACTTTCCACATGTTATTAAGTTGCTTAAATACATCTCATATACTAGACCGTAAAATTTGTTAAATGTATTTTGTTAATATAACTAATATAAAAACTGGCCAATAAACAGTTGAGGTGGAGATAGTTGACAAGATGCAGCATACACTATTGGACATTTTTAGCCATCTTAATTCCTTTAATCTGAGTCATTCTTTCCTCACGCTTTGTTTTTGCCTAGAAACAAAAAATTTTGCTAAAATTACAGACTCCTCAATTTTTAGGTTTAGTTTCTAATTCTAAACCTAATTTGTCATCTCCATCTTCTTAATTATAAACCTAATATGCAACAATCTTACATGTTTTCAGATAAATAAGTTGTGGGTTTGGCTGCAAAGGTATCATGTACTTAGATATCTCGACTTAACTTCTATTCGTCAATTACAATAGTTATTCTACCTTGTTCTTATTGCGGTTTAAGATGTAGGACTAGTCTCGAGTACTCAGAAAGAGCAACCAATTTTGTTATCTCATCATCATGAATATTGGGTAATCTGTCTGAAATGATTTTCCCATGTAGAGATTGCCAAAATTTATGCCATCAAAAGTTAGAAAAAAATAGTTGAGCATCTAATGATTAGGGGTATGGATACGAAGTATAAGAGTTCTTGTTGGAGTATTCATGGTGAAATAAGATCTAATACAAATGACACTACTATTGATTCTGAAACTGAGGCATTTGATTTGTTCAAGGCTGCATTTTTTTATGGATGATGGTAATCCAATTTAGATGAATGAAAATGGAGAAACGAATGATGATGATAGACCAGTAGAAGAATTTCAGTTGAGGAAAAAAATAAAAGAAGCTGAAACTCCATTGTACCTAAATTGCATCAAATATTCAAAGGTTTCAACAATCATGGGACTATATATAATTAAAGTAAGGAGTGATATGTTAGAGAATTACTTTGATCAGCTATTGGTCTTAATTCATGACATGCTACATGAAGAAAAATGTTCTTCCAAAGAGTATAGATGGTATCAAAAAGTTTATGAAGATATTTGGTTTCGGTTACGATAATATTCATGCTTGTAAAAATGATTGCATACTATTTAGGAAGGAGTTTGAAGAGCTAGAAAGTTGTCCAAGATGCAAAGTTTCAATATTGGAAATAGTTAAACACAGTAATGAGATTAAGGTAGGGATTCCAGCAAAGGTACTTAGATATTTTCCGATCAAGACATATTTAGGAAGATGTTCATATCTAAAAAGATGGTTGAAGATGTGCGTTGGCATTTTACCAATGCTACTGATGATGGTACAATGCGACACCCTATTGATTCTATAGCTTGGGCACAAGTGAACGAGTCATGGCTAGACTTTGTTGCTGAACCAAGGAATCTTAGACTTGGACTTTCTACAGATGGGATGAACCCTTTCTCCCTTCAAAACACCAATTACAACATATGGCCATTGTTGTTAGTGAACTATAACACTCCTCCAACAATGTGTATGAAGACTGAGAATATAACGTTGACTTTGTTGATCCCTTGTCCAACAGCTCCTGGTAATAACATAGACGTTTACTTAGCACCATAAATAGACGATTTACAAGATTTGTGGACTGAAGGTATTCAAGTGTATGACTCATTTTCTAAGGAAAATTTCACACTTAGAGTCTTACTGCTTTTGGACTATCAGTGATTATCCAACATTAGGGACACTGTCTGGATGTAAAGTGAAGGGGAAACAAGCTTGCAATGTATGTGGAAAAGATACACCTGCCAGGTGGCTGAAGTTTAGCCGGAAGTATGTGTATATGGGAAATAGAAAAGAGTACATCCAGGCCATCTTTACAAACTTAAGAAAGCTTGGTTTGACAACACTATTGAAAATGAGAACGCTAGTAGGATACGAGCTGGTGTTGAAATATACGAAACATTAAAGGTGTTTAAGAGTGATTTTGGAAGACCTGTACAAAAAGAAAATAAACAAAAAAGAACAGATTTGTTAGATGATGAGATTTTCCGAGAAGACGATTGTGAAAAATCAAATGATCTATGGCGATGGAAGAATATATCAATATTCTTTCAAATTCCTTACTGGAAGGTAAAGCAGACTAACTCAGCTATGTTCTCTGCTTGTTGTATTATAATAGGTCTAACGTTTAATTGATTAATGTGTTAGGATATGCCTGTTCGTCACAATAATGACGTGATGCTCATAGAAAAGAATGTATCATATGTTATTTTGTCTCTTCTCATGCAAAATACTAAGTCAAAAAATGGATTAAAGGCGAGACAAGACTTAGAAGATATTAGAATCAAAAATCACTTGCACCCAGAAGTTAGGGGAAAGAAACTTACTTACCTCTAGAAACCTATTGGTTATCGAAGTCAGAGAAGACCATTTTCTATAAAAAAAAGTTATCTAATTTCAGAGGTCCTGATGGTTATTGTGGTAATATTGCAAATAATATTTTTGTTAACCCTTTAAATATAGGTAGTTTGAAGTCACATGATAAATATTTTCTAATAAAAAACTTGTTACCAACTGCCGTAAGAGGTTTGTTACATAGAGAACCTAGGAATTCCATAAATAGATTATGCAATCACTTCAACAGATTGTGTTAACGTATCATTGACCCAGAAAAACTTATATCAATGGAAACTTAGTTTGGGGAAACAATGTGTAAACTAGAGCGGTTCTTCCCTCCATCCCTTTTTGATATAATTTTCCGCCTTCCCATATATCTATCTAAAGAGGCACGCCTGAGAGGACTAGTACACTTTCGATGGATGTATCCTTTCGAAAGGTTTGATGTACTCATTTTCTTCAGTTTATATTCTGTAATGATGTTTGACTATCATTCATATATTTTGACTGAGTTATAGGTACATGAAAACACTAAAGTCTTATGTGAAGAATCATGCAAGGCCAGAAGGATGTATGGCTGAGGGGTATTTAGCTGGAGAATGCATTGCATTTTGTTTAGAGTTCCTGCAAAATTCAGTACCATTTCAAGGAGTAGTTAATCAGAACGAAGACATTGAGGATGATGGAATGGTGGTTGAAGGTAGACCACTACAAAAGGGTGTAAAGGTCACCCTTTCTGACAAAGATAGAGATATTGCACATCACTATGTGCTGATGAATATGGCTTATATGGATCCTTACGCACAGTAAGAGATTACCCATTCTGATAATAAGGATATCAATTATAAATTCTAAAGCACACTGTTTTTATTGTCAAATCATACTACTGATGATAGATGTGCTAGAAATGAAACATTGTTGTGGAAGAATCATACTAAGTATTTTGCACAATGGGTAAAAACGAAGGTTACATCTTAACTAAATTTTATATTCATTACTTATTTTATTGGAACATGAATTGTGAATTTGAAATTGCTTCTGGCCAGGTTTGTTTGTTTTTTATATTGGTTGTTCTGAGTTATTATCATCATTGCCAATTATTGAAATGTGTCACTAGTTGCTTCTTGGTTTATCTGAGTCTGATGTTTTCTCTGCTTTAGATTCATTCAGACTCAGCACAAAGTTATTCTAAGGAGATAAGGTGGTTCGCATTTGGACCAAGAAATGTTGATTTATCACATAGAGGATTCATCAGTAATGGGCATAGATTTCATACGGATGCGGTTAAGCGGAAAACACAAAACAGTGGAGTAACTTATGAAGCGTTTAGTATGTGTCGATTGAGTGCACGAGATACAAAACACGTAGTTGATATGCTTACATATTATGAAGTGACAAAAGAGATTTACTTCTAGCTACCACATGTTCAAAGTACCATTGTTTAGATGCGATTGGGCCAACAAAGGGAATGGTGTATAAGAAGAAGATGGTTTCACTCTTGTGAACCTCCATATGAACCAAGCAGCGTATTTGAAAAATCCATTCATTTTACTTACTCAAGCAAACCATGTTTTCTACTTTAGGGAAGATGATTCTTCAAATTGGTATGTTGTAATGAGAGCATCGCCTATAGGGGGTATCAAAATGGGTAAATGTTTCCGGGTCAACCCAACCCAAACCAACTCATACATCCAAATGAGTTTAAGTTTTGGGTTCTAATGGTTTTATAGGTCTAATGGGTTAATGAGTTTATTGGGTTGGGTTAAAATGAATTGGGTAAAATGGATTAATGAGTTATCCATAACAAAACTAACATTATTTATTTATGTTTAAATACAATTTATTAAAAAAGAAAATAAACTAATAAAGTTTCTTTTCCCAAAGAAGAGAACATTTCGTGAAAAAATTTATGCCAAAAACTTTCCCATCATAATTTCCCATCACAAGTTTTTTCGTCAAAAGTTTTTCCGCCAAAAATTCTCCCGTCAAAATTTTCCCGAGAAAAACTTTCCCGCCAAAATTTTCTCGTCAAACTTTTCGTGTCAAAATATTTCCGTCAAAAGTTTTTCGGTCAAAAATTTTCCTGCCAAAATTTTTCCGTCAAAAAATTTTCCTTCGAAATTTTCCTGGGAAAAGTTTTCGCGGCGAAATTTTCTCGGGAAAACTTTTCCTATCGAAATTTTCCCGCCAAAATGATCCCATCGAAATTTTCCCACCAAAATTTTCCCATCAAATTTTTCCATCAGGATTTTCCTGCTAAAGATTTCATGTCAAAACATTTCCATTTAAAATTTCTCTCCAAAAATTTTCATGTGATGATTTAAATGAAATTGGTGATGTAGTGTTGATGATGTAATTATGATTTCATAATTATCAATTATAATAATTATTTTAATAATAATCAAATTATAATGGGTAACCCATTGTTGAATCAAAACTTAACAATTAGGTTTAGGTCTTAGATTATGTGGGTAAAAACTCAGAAGAATTTCATATATCATTAAGGAGTAATTACATGAGTATTTATAGTAAAATACAAGCTCAAAACCCTAATTACATCAACTAAACCTAATGGGCCACGAGCTGGACGGCCCAACTCGCCAGGTCAGCCCATCTAGGTCTCATCTTCCTGGGCTCTTTCTCCTCGTCACGTCGGCGTCCAGCTGGGCCTTGAGTCGAAATGGGCTTTTAGGGTAGGTGCTACACCTGGTATCAACACCCATTAAGAGTTATTAACCCACTAACTTAAATGGGTAATGGGTTGATCCAACCCATTTGATTAATGGATTGAGTTGACTCATAACCCCTTTAACCAATGGTTTAATTGGATTTGGGTTGGCTTACCATTTTGACATCCCTAATCGCCTAGAAGCTATCATGAGTTAGATACAGAGGAAGATTTAGTTAAGGCACCATTGTCTATCTAAGAAATAGATGATGGGGAAAGTGAAGATGCTAATGATGGTAGTATATATGTTAGGAATGATTGTGAATGGTTATTGGTAGTAGATTGAAAGAGTCTTGGTGATGTTTGATAGGTTTTATGGTTTTAATTGGTTGATTCCTACTACTATGGAAATGCTACTCTATTGTAAACATGGAAATGTTATTATAGATATAATAAAATTATTTAATTTTCCTTTTATTATTATTTGACAAACAATCCTAAATAAATTATAATTACAAAACAAATTCAATTGTATAATTATAATAATATTAATTTTTGGGTAATTACAACAAATTAATAACACAAATAATTTGTTATCTTTGTAAAACAAACTGCTATAGATGCAATCCAATTATAATACAAATTCAATGCTATTGAATACAAAAAAACTAAAGCTATTATTAAAAACCTTTAATAACAAATATACGACGCTATTATAAAAATAACAATTGCATCTTGAAAAATATTATCTTAAATTTAATAATTATAGCATACATTAAATCCGCTATCTAAAGTGTCCGACCTATAATGACGGGCGCTGGCAGAGCGTTTAATTAATCGCCATGCCATCTTACGATAGCGTTTTTCGACCGCTAAGGAAATGCATATTTCTTGTAGTGTATCCTTTGTTTAAGTTTCTTGATCTGGTCTTCTGCCGCTTGATTTATGTTCTTTGTGTTATTAGACTTGAATCAAGTTATGTTCTTTATCAGTGTTGTTTTGCATTTAAAACTTCAAGTTCAATATGTTGTGATTGAAGCTACTTAAGTTTTTTCTTTTAAGGGATGCTATGGTTGATCATGCCCATGTATTTGGTATGCTTTTCGGTAGCGATCAAATGAATTTATTGATTAGGCAAACGGAGAAGCAAATCGAATTTCATTTGCTTGTTGCAGTGAGGGTATAATGCATACAAGTGGTCACATTTACACAAGAAAAGTTGCGAAAAAGATCGAGAAAGTCAAATGATTTATGAAGTGCCTTTCTTAGCAGAGTGGTTGCGTGACAAATGTCACCAT
Source organism: Iberis pinnata (assembly GCA_900406425.1). Classification (NCBI taxonomy): domain Eukaryota; kingdom Viridiplantae; phylum Streptophyta; class Magnoliopsida; order Brassicales; family Brassicaceae; genus Iberis; species Iberis pinnata. The sequence continues at coordinate 1,352 of OVBE01005197.1, read as the reverse complement.
ATGAAATCTTAAGTGATGGATGCTTCTGGTAAAAGTGTAAATCTTTATGTTTTATAACCGAAAATACCTACTTTGGATGATATTGCTTTCCTATGTATGTGCGATTTCGTTAATTTACTTGCAGGATGAAGTGAATAAGTTAAATGAATATCAGGGAGAAAAGAAAGAGGAGCATATTCAGAAAGCTATCGAAGCTAAAATGGATGCTTTGCTTAAATCTCTTTGGCAAATCAATGTTTTCCACTCTGTGTCATGTCTGCCAATCTATAAGATACTGAGATTCATCTTACATTACACAACTATATTTGTTTTTATTCTGATACTTGTCTATATATCTCTCAGGTTCTTAAAGATCCAATAGTTTCCAAGGAAGTTCTTCGAGCTCGAGCCAGAGGACTGAGCAAACTTGGAACAAACTTCCATGTGAGGAAAATGAAAAGGGGTTGTAACTTCAATATCACAATAGAGAAGCTCTATTAGGTTTAGATTATTAAGTTGTTGTTTTGAGCCAAAAACCAGTCATTTATGTTTCTAAGAAGACGTATACTAGAGGAAGCAGCTTACATCACAAATTTGCTGGGAAACTAGACTTATCTCAAGGAAGCTTTGTGATCCCTCCTACGCCGAGGTAATGAGTTCATCATCTCAACAATAATCTTCTTTATCTTCATGTATGTGTCTTGATCTCTGGTCGTAGCTAAACTGATTTCAGATTTCTCGATGTAAGGCAAAAAATTTAAATATGATATCAGTGATTAACAAGGAAGAATTTTCCGGTTACAATTTTTTGATATGTTTATGGTTTATTCAAGTCAAATTTTGATAAGCGTATTGTAGTTTATTTAATTTTCAATGCTTTTCACATTTAGATGTTTTTACAAACTTATCTAATTCTAGTGCAAGACATTCAAAGTTACTTAGTGTTTAAGTAAGTATTCATGTTTTTCTCAGACATTTCTATTGCTTCGTTATATAAATGATGGTGTTCATGACAAATTGAGTATTTGTATAGCTTCTTTAGAATTTCAAGTAGAACTTCTTTTTTGACCCTTGTTTTTTTACCCTTTTTATGTTGCACAAGTACAAAAAATAAAATTTAGATCAAAGTGATAGCATATACTGTTGGAATTTTAGAGTGGTTAGCTCATAAAATCAGTGACTAAGTGAGAAGCTTCAAAGGTAGCCANAAACATAAGAGGAAAAGATTTGAATTGAAAAACATAAAGAACTAGGCCAAAAACAGCTTAGGCCAGAAACTGGGCCATGGACAGCGACAGCTCAGGCCAGGGTCGCAGGTGGCTCGGTCTTCAATGCATCCTTTGTCTTCTTTGGCCAATTTGAATTATAACGCC
>OVBE01005196.1:0-22190 GCA_900406425.1 Iberis pinnata | reverse complement strand
ATTAAGTCCGCATATACTTTGGAAAGAAGATGCCAAAACCCGATTGAGATGCACAATACGTTATCCAACTATAACAAAGTAGAAACCGTAGCTAGCGTTCAAATAAACTACAACAAAACTAGTAGAAACCTCAAAACAAGGTAATTTCATAAAACAAAAGAAGTGACTCAACAAGATTGCAAACACCACCAAATAAAAAGCTAGGAGAGTCCCTTCCATAAATATGGCTTTCTTAAATGAACCACAAGACTTTAGTTTTCCAGTGTCTAACACAAACAGAATGACATGAAACTCAATACTTAAATTTGGAAAATTCACAAAAGAAGTATGATTCAAAGGGTTGTAAACTCATCGATAATCAATAACCCTTCTCCTCAATTTACTTGGCCTAAATAACTCAAGACTAAAGCATACAATATCAAAAGATATGTAAGGATAGGAATCAAACATGGTCGGGGTATACACAAAGCATATAGGAGGATAAAAGCACAACAAAACTATAAAAAAACCAGAGACTGCACATATTAGTAAAAGGCCGCACAAAAGCGTGATTAAACTTCGAAACCATGTCGAAAGCTAACTTGAGATGTAACCAACGATTTTGATAAAATGAATTTTAAGTTTCAATCCCTATTACACTATCATTGTCATTGTAGTATGAATATGTGTCAATCCAAATGGGTGTGTTATTAACCACTCTAGATGAAATTGAAACTAATATTAAAGTCAAATATGAGAAGAATGGTTTGCTAGCAATCCTAAATAAGAAAGCATGCAGAAAATAAACAAGACATGAAAGGTAACATGCATAAAAAAAACTAAGGATAAACAACAAGTGAAGTAAAAGTAGGGAGGAAAATGGGGGGTAAAATGCAATCAAAGAAGGCATTTCCTAAGGATGGGGGTAGTTCACCAGTGATCCTACCTAAATTGCCTAGACACCTAACATACCTCAAACAATGAGCGAATCCCTAGACAACATATTCATAACCAACCAAGTCCAAATTATTGATAAATGATTTCAACCTAGGAAATAACAAGACATAACTCTCGTTAACGGTACACTACCTAGCAGGCATGAAAAACCAATCTGTTAAAGCCAATAAACACCCTAAACGTCTAATCTCTTAAGCTAGGTATGCAAATCTCTGAAATCACTTGTTCAAAAATTTCATCAAACACCTTTTGGGTGCAGAAATTTCTAATGTCATATTTCAGTTGATCATAAAGAAATAAGCATGCAGGACAGTGAAACAGAAGGGATCTAAAGACAATCAACTTTGGCATCTAGGGAAAATAAGGATTCAACACCAGTCTACCCCATCCTCATGGAACCTAGGTAACAACTCACTACACATGGTGGGTATGAAATCATGAAATCAGAAAACATAACTTCAAAACAAAACATCATGATCAAAAGTCAACCTATGAAGAACAGTAAGAACAGAATATCTGAAATCCATAAATAATGTCAAGACGAAAAATCAGAGATGCAAAAGATGATGATCAAGAACAGCAAGAACACCAACCCAGAAAAACAATGATCATATGAAACAGTAACAAAACTCAGAAATAATGATCAAGGAAAAACGAGATTTTAAGTGTAAAACAATAGATCAATATGCACGAGATAGGTCACAACCTTAAACTAAACATGAAATTGTAGATATCATAAACAAAACATGCATTCCATAATATATATGGGTTTGATCAACTAAGAACATCCAAGGAAAAAAACAGAGAGAAAAGAAACCTAAGACAAAAACCCAAAATGGCATAAATAAAGCTTAGTCCAAAAAGAGGCGTTTTTAGGGCTTATATAGTAGTTCAGAAAAAGCCCTAAAAACGTTAAAAGAAAAATGTCTAAAAATTGCACGTGGTCCAACTTGATCCGTGAAGAAAAGGTCGGGCTCGATGTAGGGACTGCTTGGCTCGATGTGGTGATCAAGCTGCTAGGTCGAGGTGGAGACGGATGTGCTCGATGTGGTGATCAAGCTAGAAAGTCGAGGCAGCTTGAGGTGGAAGTGCTTGAGTGACCGAGCCATCTTCTCGGGTGATCGAGGCAACTTCGGGCTTGGCTCTTCCTTTTCCTTCTCCAAGATTGCAATAATGTTCTTAAAACTCCCAAAAGTCCTGAAATATCTTCAAAATGCATATGTATGCAAATGCTAATGCAAAACTTCCTGAAAATGCAAATTTACTAAGAATTGCCTATGAATGTGAGATATTTACATCTAAATGACTCTAAAATGATGGTAAATGACTTTTCAAAACATGTAAAACACGGAGACATCAACTCCCCCAAACTAAATCCTTGCTTGCCCTCAAGCAAGTAATTCAGAAGCCTCGAAGAGAGGTTTGAAAATGGGAACTCATAACCAAAACATGCTGATAAAGTAGGGAATATCAAGGTCCAGGTTACTAGTTCTAGAATGCAGACTAATATCATCCTACTTAAAAACTTTAGCCATACTCATCAAATCTCATTCCAGACCAGTTCCAACTTCCACAATGCATTCAAGTCCATTTACCTCTTTAACATTCATTAAACAAAATCGGTGGATCAAGTCATGCACATTCATTGAACTCATTTGGCTAAGGGACTGGTTAAGGGATAAAAATGACCCTTTTATGCATCGGCTAACATTTCATAACATGGTTCTCTCAAAAAGGGAATTAGCTTTAGCATAATGCTAAAGGTGGGAACACTTAGATGCATACAAGAACAGAATCCCTTCTACCCAAAGTCAATAAAGCTAAAATTTCCTTGATTCTATACCCGGTAGGAGACCCTAATTCTACCCTTTAAGTTTCTAAGTAATCTTAGTCGTTCACATATTTCCCTTTTTCATCTTTTCCTTAACATTTCTTAGGAGAGGTTTCTTTCATTATCAACTTCTAGAGGATTTGGGGATTTCCTGATTTTAGCACCTATGGTTTCTGATCTTTTTCATTTTTCACTAACTTTTTGGGTTTTTACCCTTTTCTTTCCTTGTCATTTCCTTTTTATGTTTCTGCACTAACCATACTTTTCATATCTTTGTCCCCCAAACCCTTTACTAAACATTTATGTTTTCCTTTCTTTTCCCTTTCCTCTTCTAAAGTTAATAACCATACCTTTTTTTTACCAGCTTCACACATGTTTTCTCCCTTTTTCAAACCAACCCCAATACCCAGAATCAAACCCCACCTAGTCCTATCTAGTCCAAAAAGCGTGGACTAGAACTACATGAGATTCCATTCTGATGTCTCTGCATTTTCATGATTTTTAGAAGTCATTTAACATCAATTTTTAGGTCTTTAGATGTTCATATTTCGCATTTATAGATTTTATTAGCAAGTTTGTGATTTTTAGGGATTTTTGCATTAGCATTTTCATATACATGCATTTTAGAGATTTTTTAAGACATTCAGGAGTTTTCATGATGATTTGTGAGAATTTAGAAGAGGAACGGAAAATGCGTGGAACGGAACCAGTTCAAGCGCAATTCAAGCTATCACCATGGAGCAATTTTTACACCTCAGCTCTTTGGCTCGATCAATGACAAAGGCCCGGCTCGATCACCACAACTTCTTTGGCTCGATGCAGCACAAGGCCCGGCTCTATCTCTGCAACTCTTTTGGCTCGAACCCGTGATCGAGCCACATCTACTCCAGCTCGACCTCTTTCTCATGGCCACATTGGTCTCCCGTAACCAGGGTTCGATCACTCCTGAAGCTCCCTTGGCCCAACTCTCCCTCTCTCGGCCTCGATCCCGCGATCGAGCCGAGCATGCTCCTTAACTCAATATTTGTCTTGATCTCATGATCGAGACACCTCTACTTCGCCTTGATCCAACACGTCTAGCTCAATCACGTATCTTCTTGGCTCGACGTGGCGATCGAGCCAAACTTCGTCTCGTCTCAGCCTAACCTCCTCAACTCGAACACCCTCTACACCATTTTTTACATGGCTTGATCTCATGCATTTCTTAGCTCGAGCTAGACATGCTCCAACCCAACCAACTCGAATCAGGATAAACCTCACCCAAAAAGCCAGTTTAATGATTGTATTTTGTCTTTTACGCGGTTTAGGGCTTTTCCTAAACATTATATAAATCCCTAAAACGCCTCCATTTGGAGGCAATCTTTCTTTTTGCCATTTTTAGGGTTTGTCGTAGGTTTAATGTTTTCTCTCTTTTGTTCTTAGTGTTCTTCATGTCAAACCCATATTTCTTTTAAGTTTTACGTTAATCTATAATTTTCATTTACTTTCCTGCATAGATTAGAGTTGTGTTCTATTTGGTGCATACTGATTTAAGTTTTTAAGCTTTCAATCTTCTGTTTTAGTTTTGATCATTTTTCTCTGTTTTGTTACTGTTCCATTGATATTCTTATTTTCTATGTTGATGTTCTTAATATTTTAGATCTTCATCTTCTGCATCTTTGTTCTATTTTATCTTTTCATATGTTTTAGGGTTTTAATAAGGTTGTTCTTAGTTGTTGACCTTTGATCTAAAATGTTTTCTCTAGTAGCTATGCTTTCATGTTCTTCTGGTTTTGCATCTCATATGTTGTGTGAGTTGTGACCTAGGTTCCTTGAGGATGGGATAGGGTAGTGTTGTTTCCTTGTTCCTCCTAGGTGTCTAAGCTTTATATTTTAATAGATCCCTTCTGTTTCATTTCACTTAATGTCGACATTTCAACCTAACCTGTTGAGATCTTATCTTAGGAACTTCAACACCCGAAAAGTGATTTACCCGATATAGTTTATTTCAGAGATTTGCATCCCCTTGTAAAAAATTAGGTGTTTGGGAAGCTTATTGGCTTTGGTAGATGGTTCATAATGCTTGTTAGGTGTACTTCCGCTAACGGGAGTTAGGTCTGGTTGTCATCTAGTTTGATTTCATTTACCAAGGGATTGGATTTGATTTCTTATGATTCTATCGTCTAGGGATTAACTTATTGTATGAGGTATGTTAGAAATTTAGGGACTCTGTGGAGGAACACTGCCCGATTACCCCATCCTTAGGGACCCTTTCTTTGATTGCATCTTTTTCACTCTCTTACATTTCATCTGTTTTTTACTTATCTTTCCTTTTACCTTTTTACTTACTTATGCATGTTTGCTTATGTTTCTGTTTTTAGTTTTATGCATCTTCTATTCACTTAGGACTTGTTAGCAACCCCCATTTTTATATTTGACTTATATCATTAGTTCCAATTGCATCTTGATTGTTAGCATCACACCTGATTAGATTGACACATTATCTATACTACAACGTCTGTGTAAGTAGGGATTTGATCACACAAAACTCATGTTATGAATTTGGCGTCGGTGCCGATTGGGTAATTTTTTTACTACATTCTGGATTTTTGATCTTTTGAGATCAAGTTTCTTTTTACTACCATACTCACATTGTGTTCCATTGTTTGCTTTCTTTTCAGGTACTTGCATAGCAGTGTATGAACCTGAGAAGTATAGGACCAACAGACTTAATTCCTATCGTTGAAAATATCAGAGCTCTTTGATGAGAATACTCTTGGGCAAGACGTGAACAAGAACGTGTGGAACACTTAAGGCGGTTGGACTTTCAAATGGAAGACAACATTGGACGAGATAACTAGCACACTATAGGTGCTGGTGACAACCCAAACACTCACACCATTCGTCATGGAATCAACCCACATGCAGTTCAGAACAACAACTTCAAGATCAAGCACAGCTTGATAACAATGGTGCAGGGAAAACAAGTTCCATGGTCTGCCTATGAAGGATCCACTCGAACACCTCGACGAGTTTGATCGATTCTACTGCCTTATGATGTCTCTGTGTTTTCATGGTTCTTAGAAGACATTTAGCATAAACTTTTAGGTCTTTAGGTGTTCATATGTTGCATTTAGAGTTTTTATTAGCAATTTTGTGATTTTTAGGGATTTTTGCATTAGCATTTGCATATGCATGCATTTTGGAGATTTTTCAGGATGATTTGTGATATTCAAAAGAGGAACGGAAAATGCATGGAACGAAACTAGAACAAAGGCCCGGCTCGATCACCGCAACTTCTTAGGATATGCATCTCAGCCTAAGGAATTTGTTTTTTGTGAGGCTTATTGGCTTAGGTAGATGGTTCATAATGCATGTTAGGTGTACTTCCGCTAACTGGAGTTAGGTCTAGTTGTCATCTAGTTTGATTTCATATTCCAAGGGATTGGATTTGATTGCTTGTGATTCTATCGCCTAGGGATTAGCTCATTGTATGAGGTATATTAGTCATTTAGGGAGTTTGAAGAGGAACACTATCCAATTACCCCATCCTTAGGGACCCTTTCTTTGATTGCATCCTTTTCACTCTTTTTCATTTCCTTTGTTTTACTTACCTTGCCTTTTACCTTTTTACTTACTTATGCATATTTTCTTATGTTTCTGTTTTTAGTTTTACGCATCTTCTATTCACTTAGTACTTGTTAGAAACCCCCCCCCCCNCTTTTTAGAAACCCCCCCCCCCCATTTTTATATTTGACTTGAATCATTAGTTCCAATTGCATCCTGATAACATCACACCTGATTGGATTGACACTCATCTATACTACAACGCATGTGTAATGGGAATTTGTCACTGAAAAATCCTGTTATTAATTTGGCATCGTTGCCGATTGGGTGTTTGTTTGCTACATTATGGATTTTGGATCTTTTGAGATCAAGTTTCTTTTTCCTACCGTACTCACCTGCTTTCCTTTGTTTGCTTTCTTTTCAGGTTCTTGCATAGCTATGTATGAACCTGAGAAGCAGAGGACCAACAGACTTAATCCCCATCGTTGAAGATATAAGAGCTCTCAAAAACGAATACTCTTGGGCGAGACGTGAAAAATAACATGTAGAACACTTAAGACGGTTGGACTTACAAATGGAAGACAGCATCGAACTTGATAACCATCACACTATTGGTGCTAGTGACAACCCAAACACTCACACCATTCATCATGGAATCAACCTACATACAGTTCAGAACAACAACTTCGAGATCAAACACAACTTGATAGCAATGGTGCATGGGAATAAGTTTCATGGTCTGCCTATGGATGATCCACTCGATCACCTAGACGATTTTGCTCGCTTATGTAGCCTCACGAAGATAAATGTTGTGAGTGAGGATGCTTTTAATCTACGTCTCTTCCCATTCTCATTGGGGGAGAAGGCACATCAATGGGAGAAGTCGCTTCCCAAGAAATCCATCACCACCTAGGATGCTTGCAAGAAATCTTTCCTTGCAAAGTTCTTCTCTACCTCTAGAACAGCACGACTGAGGAACGACATCTCTGGTTTCTCACACCAAAACGCTGAAAACTTCTCTGAAGCATGGGAACGCTTCAAGAACTATACTATGCAGTGCCCCCATCATGGTTTCAACAAAGTGTCACTCCTCAGCACCCTCTATCGTGGTGCTCTACCTAAGATATGGATGTTTCTTGACACTGCAAGCAACAGGAACTTCCTCAACAAAAGTGTTGATTATGGATGGGAGCTTGTGGAAAACCTTGCTCAGTCTGATGGGATATACAATGAAGACTATGACCGAACACCTCGAGGTAGTTCTACATCTGATGATAGCACAAAGAAGGAGATCAAGGCTCTGAATGAGAAGTTGGACAGGATACTCCTAGGTCAATAACATCAAGTACACTTCATCTCTGATGAAGTACAACTTCATATTCAAGCTGGGGACGTTAACCAGCAAGAAGAGATGTGTTATATGCAGAACGAAGGAGGATATAACAAAAGGTTCATCAACTACTCTAACAACCCTCATCTTTGTTACAGAAGCAACAACATCGCAAACCCACAGAACCAAGTGTATCCATCACAACCACAGAAGAACGTTCAACCATTCATCAACTACATCAGAACTGTGGTTTCTTCCCAAAGCAACAACAGAAAAATGGTTTTCAGCAACCTATTGGTGCACCTCCTGGTTTCACATCTAACAAACCTCAAGCTCAACCTTTCAACATCGAATCTATGTTACAACAACTTCTTCAAGGTCAAGACAATAGTGCCATGAAGACATCGAAGAAATTTGGTGAAATTCAACACAAGATGGATACTTCATTCAGTGCCATCTATGCGAAGCTTGAAACTCTCAACTTCAGGGTCACTACTCTTGAAGTCAAGACAACATCCACTTCTGCTTCTACAAATGGCTGCCCGAGATAGATGGCATTAACATAAGCATATTCCTTCGGATTTTGCACAGACTTTCCTGGAAGTTGGGGGGATTTAAGTTCAAACGTAGTTGCAACTATGAATCATGAAGAACCCGTTCCTGTTGATAAGCTATCTACTTCAAAGGAGAATGCAACGCCCTATGATCCACCTCCTTGTGTTCCAAGATTGCCATTTCCATCACGTTTCAAGTAAGCGATCATGGCGAAATACCCATATATCTTTGAGAAACCTATGAAAGAAGAGATAACTCAGGAAGTGCTTGAACCAATTGTCGACTGCAATACTTTGATAACAGAGAAGTAAGAGGATCCTGGTTCGTTCACCTTGCCTTGCTCACTAGGACCCCTAACTTTGGACGAATGCCTATGTGATTTAGGAGCATCTATCAACATAATGCCTTTGTCCACTACCAAGAAACTAGGATTCGACAAGTCCAAAGCTTCCAACATAACTTTGTTGTTGGCAGATAGATCAATTAGGTATCCTATCAGCATCCTGTAAAACTTACCAATCAAGTTCAAGGATGTAAACATACCCACCGACTTTGTAATATTGGAGATGGATGAAGAACCGAAGGACCCATTGATCTTTGGAAGACCATTCTTAGCAACGGTTGGAGCTGCAATCAACGTCAAGAAAGGTCACATCAAGTTGAACGTAGGAAGAGGTCCAAAGATGATTTTCAACATCGGGAGTAAAACAAAGAAGTTTACCATCCATGGACAGATATTCTCAATCAAGGAGAAGAACGAAAGCAACAATGAGGATGGGTACTCAAGTACTGATGCATCTGAAGACGAATTGGGGAAGGATCCAACACAGTTTACATTGCACCATGATGCTTTCAAGCTTATTAATAAACCAGACGATAGCATTCCTACGAAGTTAAAGGAAATCAGAACATTGGTAATGTCAACTGCTGAGAACAATCTGAAGGGTCCGGGAAAAGGAAGTCTTGAGTTCAAACCTAAAGCTGAACGCATACCACCTCAGAAACCACCTTCAAACACTCCAATTTCTGAAAAATGTTTGGAACCTCGTTCCCAAACAATGGAAATTAAAAATGGAGACCAAGTGTTTCTACTCAACACAAGGTTCAGGTATAATCTAGGGAATGTGGATCCACAATGTTCCAAGAACTTCAAGATCAAAAAAATATTGTCTGGTGAAGACATCATACTTGTTGTAGAAGTTGATGAAGAATGGAAGCTGAACTACAAGGTTGATCAGAACGGTGATGATAGAGTCGTCTCTGGAAAAAACCTCGGTTCTCTTTGGGCAGCCGTCTCAGGATCATTATCTTAAAAACAGGAAGTCAAGCTTAGTGACTTAAAACAAGCTCACTTGGGAGGAAATCCCATGTCTATCTTTGTATATATTCAATTTCAATGCTTTTTAATTTCAGTACTTCATTTAATGCATTTTATTTTTAAATTGGTTTTGGTGTCTTAGGTACCTAGGGGATACATTTTGGACACTTTGTAATGAGGAAAATTGAGAAGTGGATTAGCTCAATTTTTTTATCAAGCCCGAACAACGCGTTTAGGTCCGATCGAGCCAAAACATCCTGATGATCGAGCCATGGCACAAGAAAAGATCGAGCCATCTTAATTTGGGATCGAGCCGTTTCTTAAGGTGCCATCGAGCCACCCTTACGGCATGATCAAGCTACCTTTTTGTCCACCATCGAGCCATTTTCTCAAGGCATGCTCGAGCCATCTTCAATATGAGATCGAGCTAAAGGACCCAAGGGCGATCAAGCCACGCATTCAACTTGGTTTAGCCACGTTACATTCGGATCGATCCGATTTCAAACCGTAATCGAGCCAAGTCTCAACATCATGATCGAGCCGAAGCAAAAAGATCGATCGAACCATGTCTCGATAGTGATCGAGCCAAGATCTGAAAAGCTCGTCCGAGCCACTTTTAAAAGGACCATCAAGCTATATACTTCAAATCGAGCCAAGCTTCACCAGTTGCCCACTACTCACCTCATGCCAAACAAGTGTCCTCTCACCTTTCCAAGATTCCCCAACATATCTCTTACACCTCCATCACTCCCATGTCCCCTCTTTAAACCTCATCCACATACCACTCCTTCGAACCTCACCCACATGTTTCAACATACCACTCCTTTGAACCTCACCCACATGTTTCCACTCACCACTCCTCACTACCACACTCTCAATTTTGAGCCAAGCTTGTATAGGAAGGGAGTACTCCTCATTCTCTCTACATTACTTCAAAATCTTTCAAACTTGCATAATCTCTTGCTCGAATTGTTTTATTAATGCTTTCCCCTTGAAGTAGTTGCTCCTCCAAGGATTTTTCACAAAGACTTTAAAGACCTTCATTCATTTTCATGCCTCATCTCTTGCGATTTTCGGTCTCCAATTCTCTTAAAATTGGTTTTAACGTTTTTTACAAACGAAAATTTGTTTATAAACGTCTCTTGAAAAAATAAAAAATATCGGTCTTGGTACATGAAAATCGTTACGAATTAGGTGTTAAGTTAGTGTTGAAAACATGAATTGAACTTGGTTTTAGCTTAAGAAACTTACATCTCGAGCTCCACAATGCGTTTTTCGTGAATGTATATTAGGTAGCTCTTGATTCGAAATTTCCTGAAATTCAGTTTTAGGTTTCACGCCTTTTTCTGAAAATTTGAAGCAATTAAGCCAAGGGTTTAAAGCATCGATTTTAGTAAGCTGCGGACCGTGCATGATAAATAAACAACTTTAATCTCCTTTTTCAGATATCACCATGTTAAACACAGGAATGCCTAGTAGTTTGAGTGGACCTTCAGTGGAAGACATCTATAAAGCACTGATGCTAGTGGAAATTACGGAATCAACGTTCCCTGATGTAGAAAATTTAGGAACCCTGGGCATCCTTGAACAAGTAAAAGCTATATTAACGGATATGGGGATATCAAGCATATTTACAATAGAGTTCGAGGCTCACCAAAAGCCAACGTGCATGTTTCTAGCTTCTTTGGAAGTGTTCTATTCCGAAGGAACGGAAGGTGACAAAAACGGGGGAGGGTATATAAGCTTCCATAATTTGCATGGAAGGACAAAAAGATTTACCTTCAGACAATTGGAAACTATCTATGGTTTCAATTGTCAGAGGTTTCAACCTGATGTGTTCGAAAGTGTTCCAGACGAGATCCAAATCATTTGGGATGTGATAGGGTCCAAGGAATTCAGGGCATAACGGACCAAGAATTCATGTATGCGCCACCCAGCGGTGACATATGTACAAAAAATCCTGGCAAACTCGCTTTTCTCTAGACGAGATACCAGCACTGTCTTGGCATAAGATATGGATTTCTTGCGTTCGGGAATTAAGCGACATTTCTGCAACACTCTGCAGACCCATGCTCTATTCCATAATTTCTATAAGCAGAAACCATTCCCTTTGAAGATATTCCGACAACAATTGCTAAAGTTCAAGGACCTTAACTGGATCGCAAGGGAGAGGACAATGCCTCAAATACGAATCGGAGGGTGGATAACACCCATCCTGCAACTTACTCAGGCACCTCTTGGAAGAAATGTCTAGAAACCAAGACTGATGGATATCAATTACCTTTGGGATATCCAATATATAGTGGGGAATGTAAACGCTATTCTTCTATTAGTTCAGAGCATGGGACCATACGAAAGCAATCGTCCTATTCCCGAACAGCAAGCGCACCACTTTCAGAAGACATGAGAATTTTTCTTTGAAAAACGACACCTCAAACACAAGGGAAATTGTTGCCTCAATGACAAACCTTGAATCTTGCTCCGACAACTTTTCAAACCTCTGCTTGGACGAGGATTCATCCAACTCCCAAACAGGGGGTAACTGAGGTCCATCTCCGTCAGTCTAACCATTGTATAATCCGTTTCGTTTGCATGTGTTTATACTTCTTGTTTTCATAAGTTTGCTTTCTATCCTTGTTGCTTATCATCCTCCTGAACGTTCCCGAGAATTTTGATTACACAGAGACTGTTTAATTCGAGTTTGGGGGAGATTTCAGAACCTATCTAATGAAATTTCTATGTTTGTTCCTTTGAGTCCACCTTTGCATAGCATTTACATAGCATCTATAGCATGAAAAAAAAATTCAAAAATTATCCTTCAAAAGCAGAGTGTTCATTTAGTTGCATCAAGGATGTTAGACTTATAGGTTGTTCATTTGCATTTTCATAAGGAACTAGGAAGATGATAAACTTGTAAATATGTTGTTTTCTCAGAAAATGTAAGTGCCCTGGTTATTAGTTGTCTAATGCATCTTGAACTAGTGTGAAGTAAAACTGCACCTTGCTTGGAATGTGAACTTGGATGATCATTTATCTCCTGAAGCAAGTTATGATCTGAATTTTGCTCATATCTATTAGAACTAGAATTTGAATGCATAAGTATCATGTTTGTGTGTTGAATATAAACTAATGGATAGTATATACATATTTGGGTAATCTTCTACCTTTTATAACTCTTGTTAACCCAACTAGAATCCCCACCTTTGAACTTTGCCTTCTTTCAAGCCCTGAATTTACTATTGAGTGGAAGGTCTTTTATGGAATGAGCTTGGTAGAATGTGTTAGATTTGAACTGCCAGGAATAGGGTCTCATGTAGTTCTAGTCCATGCTTTTTAGACTAGGTAGGACTAGGTGGGATTAAATTTTGGATGTTGGTTTGGGTGGAAATGAATGAAAAGGTATTGGTAGCTGGTAAAAGGAAAAGGGTAAAGTAAGGACCTTAGGAGAGGCATCAAAAAAGAATTAGAATATGCTAATACAAAATTTGGGGGAACAATGGTATAAAAAATAAGTATGGCTAGTGCAGATTAAGAAAAGTATATGGCAAGAACTGAAAATGTTAAAACCCAGAAAGATAGTGTAAATGAAAAAGGTCAAAATCCATGAGAATTTAAGTAAGTAAGTCCCTGAAACATCTAGCAATCGGTTAAGAAAGAAACCTCTCCTAAGTGTAGCCAAAGAAAAGATGAAAAAGGGAAAATGTGAATAAGTTGGATCACTTCGGGTTTCAAAAGTATAGATTTAGGACCTCCTACTGGGTAGAATCGGGAAACTTAGGTTTTATTAGCATTGGGTAGATGAGGTTCTATTTCAGTATGCATCTAAGTGTTCCTACCATTAGCCTTCTGCTAAAGCTCATTCCATTTTGAGAGAACCCTTATTCTGAATCATTAACCATTGCATGAAGGGATCATCTTTACTTTTTGACCTGTCTTTGATCAAATGAGTTTATTGAACGCACATGACTTGATCCATGGTTCCTGATTAATGAATGTTAAAGGGGCAGACGAATTTGACTACATTGTGGAAGTTGGAATTGGTTCATGATGAATTGTGATGAGTATGGCTAAGGTTTTTGTGGATGCTAAAACCTACAATGAAGTTCAAATCAATTATCTTAATGAGGAATTCGTCGTTCTTGTTAAAATTAGAAGGAAATCACAACACAAACTCAGGTCGAAATGAACACAAAGAAGAATAATATGATTGTTTATTGATTTTTAGGAATATGTTTACACAAAAGATAGATCAATCTATTCTTTTTCTAAAAACCCTAATTGAATCTAATGCTTCACTTCTCTTTCTTCTCGCATTTTATCCCCTTGCGCTTAATTCGAGTTATTCCGATCTTCTAGGGTTTTTGGGATCTCAATCTTAATGTTTCCCCCTTATCTCATAACTACTTGGACTTAGTCCTCTTTCATTCAACTCGCAGTTGCCTTCTGCTCAACTCGTAGTCGCCTCCTGCTGAGATCGCCTACGACATAAGCAGTCGATCGTTCACTCTCTGCGCCTAAGTAGGCACTTGCTGAGTGAATACTTTTATATCTTAATACATGATGAACCGTTATATAAGAAGTGGCACTGGTTGGGCTAGAAACCTGCTGAGGGGGTTTCGACACCAACATATTAGCCCCTAGGTCTCCCTACTAGTTTAGCAAGTTGGGTGACCTTCGTAAGTTGGTGGAAATTTTCTTCGTTCCCACTCATATATTATCAGGTGATTATTACATTCTTTATGTTTCAAGCTGTTATTTGATTTGAGGGTTCCGCTAGATTATTTTGCTTTCCTTCCATGAATATCGTGCTAGATGGGCCAATTTGTTGTGATTTGATTTGAGGAAATCTCAACAGTCTCGGTGATTCTCATCCCTTCATGCAACGCATCTTGGTTTCTTCGAAATTCAAAAGCATCATCATTACGCCTACAAAAAGGTGGTTTGTACACGTCCCTAGGCAGTTACTTCCACTCCTCTCTCTCTCTCTCCTCAAGTATTGCGAACCGTTTCCCACTACGCTTCAACCGCCCATCTCTTGTCTCTCTCTCTCTTTGCATCTTAAGGTATTGTCACTTAACCATTTCTCTTTAATTTTGTTAGGGTTTGTCCTTCTTCCTTTCCATTTGCTCCGTAATTTTCCAAGATTCTCATCTCTTTTCTGACTTTCCTTTCTCCGTATTTCTCTTCCCCCCCCCCTCGATTTCTCGCTGATGTCGAGATAGTTGGCGCTTTGATCTGGGAGCAGAGGTTCTTCGTCGCATCCCACAGCGAGTGCAAGTGTTGGGACTCCTATTGCTTCTGGTGTGAAGTCTAGGGCGTCTGCGGCCCCTCAAATAATGGCCTTCTCTTCCTCTCGCTCGTCTCTTACCTCGGTGAGGATGCTCTAGGATCAGTTTGACCTTTCGTCTGATGTTCGATTCCTAATCTCGGATCCAGGACAGTTTCCTGACAATCCCTCGATGGGGTTCTTCATTGTATATGAGATCTACTTCAAGACTTGTGGACTTCGCTTTCCCGTTCCTGAGCTACTAGTTCGGTATCTGCATTGTTGGGGCATGGCTCTGGGCCAGTTGATGCCCAAAGGGGTTTGTCACGCCATTTTTCTGATGATTCAGGCGAGGGAAAGTGGTTTCTAACTGAGCTGTGACATGATGGAGGTAGCTACATACGTGAAGAGTGGCACGAAGGGCGGCCTCTAGTACCTAGCCAACAAACCGAACCAAGGGTTTGCGACTGGTCAAGCCCCCAAGGACGAGACAGATTCGGAGCAGTTTTATTTTTTTCTTCAAATAAATCACCTTTCATTCGAGACTACGAGTCTCTTAGTAATTTACAATCTCGATGGACCAGGGAGACTGGTGTGGATCTTTTCTCTCTTTTTCTTGGACTTGAATCTTAAATTTTTCTTCTTATTTGACGAATTTGCGCTTTCTTGATGTGTTTACTTTGGTGCATTGATTAATTTTTGGGCGTTTTTAACTGACTAGGATCCCTTTTCTTTGTTGTTTGGTGTTTATCAGCTCCGCATCTGACCCAGGTCGAAGATCCATCTGTTGAATTCCTGAAGAACTAGAGGCTCCTTCGGAAGAGTCGGTTGAACAACTAGAGCACGTTTTGACGGGGAGAGAGTGTCTCGCAACTGGCTGCCATTGGAGGCGCTATCAGAAACATCATCAAGTAAGTTGTCTACTTAGGCCTTGCTTCATCAAATTCTGGTTACATGGTGTTTAATGCACGATTCAGTTGTAGGTGTTCCATCTTAGTGTCCATCCGTTTCAATGAAGAACCCTGTACCGTACCATGAATCTTGTAGGTTGAAGAGCACTCAAAGGGCTCCCAGGTCGGCAGGGCTCAGTCCTGCACAAGAGGTCAAGTCCCCCAAAGATCAATCTCACATGGAAGTAGATCCTATCGTAGTGTTTGACTCATCTCGTGGTGACCAGCGTCGAGAAAAAGATGTTGGTTCTAGCAGAAAGTCATCTTGCTTGCCTCCAATTCTATGCAGTACTCGTCATGCCGACACTCCCTCGAAGAAAAGGGCACGCACGCAGGAGACATCTCTAGTTGGCGTTCACGACCATGGTGGGTTTTCGTTTAGTTTCTCCTGGCCCAATCAGTCACCAATAATGGAAGAGGGGGACCTTTGCGCTGAGTTAATGTCCAAGCTGCGCCTAGGCGGTCCCAAGGTTTACGATCACAGGTCGCTTTCGGTCCAGAAGGAATACGCCGACTGGGCTCGCTCTCATGCTGAGAGACGGTAGTTATTATCCACCTTCCTACCTCCTTTTTTCTCTATTTAGAGGTCAACTCCCGTCTTGATTGGTGTGTGACTCCTTTTTCTTTTGTTTTTAGACCGCGGCCTAGCTAACCGCCTGGTAGGGGTCTTGGACGACGAGCTGAGGAGGGCAAAGAAGAATTCGGGGATCAAGCTGATTGAGGATGTACCTGCGAGGGCTGACAAGGCTATTGCTGAGCTGAAAACTGCGGTGAGACGGGTTGAGGTGCTTACAGATGTGAATAGCAAGCTGAGAGCCAAGGTAGCTGAGGTGGAAGATCTGAGGAGGAAGGATGTGGACAGGCTGAGCGTAGAGGTAGCTCGTCATGACAAAGCTAAGAGAGATCTGAAGAAGGAAGTTGCCTCTATGGCTAACGAGTTGGCAGTTCATATGAGGGACATGGATGATCAAATGGAGCAGAGGGTCAAAGAAAAAGAAGAGGAGATGAAGGCACAATTTGCAAAGAAAATGGATCGAGTGAAGGGTGTACCAGGAAAAATTGATACAAGTAGAGCAAATCAAATGCAACCTTAAGCTGATCAAGATGCTGAGAGAAGGGAGACGACGTTAGAGGCTGAGTAGAGGGACTTAGAGAATGACCTGGGTGGGTTTAATGAGGAGTTGGCCATGTTGTATTTTAAAGAGCTGAACATGGAGAAAGATTGGATGGCGACTCTGACTAGGTCTGACCTGACTAAGCCCTCCGAGCCCAACCTAGTCGAGGATGTTAATCCCTACGGTACGGATCTCTCCTCTTTGACTCTTGTTGAAAAGGTTGCTGCTGAAGGTGAACCAGATGAGGTAATGGTCAAGGAGGAAACGGAGAAAACTAAGGTTGAGGGGCTCGATGCCGCCGCGCGCGGAGCACTCGATAACCCGAAACTTATAACTTTGCTTTTGAATATAAGTTGGATTTTCGGTTTATAGTTTTGTTTGCTTCTTCTGAGTGTATATTTTGGGCTAGGATTTACCAAGGACTTTTTTAGTCGTAATGATGCATATTAGGATTACGCCACATGTGTTTGGCAACAAAATTTGTTATACGTTTTTCCATTAATGGCGATTTGGCTGAGACTGCCTATTTAATTCGAAGGATCGAATGTTTTAAAAGGTGCAAAGAGTGTTCTAACTGTTTGAAAGCGTTTGATATATGTTTTGTCGTGTTAATTTGAGACTGGGCTCGGCTTTAGCGCTTATAACGTGTTGAGGGTTGCTCAGGCTGATACCCGCTGGGGGTGTGCGTTGTATTGTACGAATGGCCAGGTCGTGCAATATAATATGTTTGATTGTGATATGTTTTGCGTGGTATGCTATAATGAGGAGGGTATTTAAAAGTTTGGATAGTTTTACCATTTAGCCGAAATTGTAGAGTCTAGAAGGTCTTTCGCATGTGTAGTATAGTGTGATCCCCTCGATTTCGCCGGAGTATTGGTAGATACGATAGGCGGAAACGATAATAACCATATAGATGCTGGTGGGGTAGTTCGATGGACATAGGTGTTCAGCCATGTGGGTTGGGTGAGGGGTTAAACCGCGCAGGTTCGTGACCAGGTCTGTTAGTCATATCGAGAGCCCTCGGTTGGGTCAGGCTGGATGGAGTGTGAAGGACGAATACATCTCCCCCATTTTTTGAGAAAAATTTATAAGGAAGATATTGGGAGGGCTGGGTGGAGGGTGAAGGACAAATACATCTCCCCCATTTCTTGAGAAAAATTTATAAGGAAGATATTGGGCGGGCTAGGTAGAGTGTGAAGGACGAATACATCTCCCCCATTTTTTGAGAAAAATTTATAAGGAAGATATTGGACGGGCTGGGTGGAGTGTGAAGGACGAATACATCTCCCCCATTTTTTGAGAAACATTTATAAGGAAGATATTGGGCGGGCTGGATGGAGTGTGAAGGACAAATACATCTCCCCCATTTTTTATTTTGGTGTGTGACTCCTTTTTTCGGGCTGGGCTGGGTGGGGTGTGAAGCACAAATACATCTCCCCCATTTTTTGAGAAAAATATATAAGGAAGATATAGGTCTGACGCAGGTTAAAAATTAAAAAATTACAATAGCTGAATTCCTGTCTAAGGAATTGCCTACGTACCCCTGTGACGGGGATCAAGCCGAGGTCGTAGTTCACTGAATTGGAGGGTACAAATGTTCGTGGAAATGGAAAATGGCATAATTTGCTAGTGACTAACAGAAATATTTCTTCAAGTGATGAGCGTTCCAAGGGTGTCGCTCTTCGTTTCCTTATGTCTTCTAGTTCGTATACACATGGCTTGACGACCTTAGATTTGGCTGCGTTCTTCCTTCTTGCGTCAAAGAACTATTGTTTTCCCCCACAGACGGCGCCAAATTTTGGATGCTAAAACCCACAATGAATTTTGAATCGATTATCTTAATGAAGAATTCGTCGTTCTTGTTAAAATTAGAAGGAAATCACAATACAAACTCAGGTCGAAATGAACACATAGAAGAATAATATGATTGTTTATTGATTTTTATGAATATGTTTACACAAAAGATAGATCGATCTGTTCTTGTTCTAAAAACGCTAATCGAATCTAATGCTTCACTTCTCTATCTTCTCGCCTTTTATCCCCTTGCGCTTAATTGAGGTTGTTTCGATCTTCTATGGTCGTTGGGATCTCAATCTTAATGTTTCCCCCTTATCTTGGAACTACTTGGACTTAGTCCTCTTTCATACAGCTCGTAGTTGCCTTGTGCTCAACTCGTAGTCGCCTCCTATTCAGATCGTCTATGACATAAGCAGCCGATCTTTGACTTTCTGTGCCTAAGTAGGCACCTGCTGAGTGAATACTTTTATATCTTGATACATGTTGAACTGTTATATAAGAAGTGGCACTGGTTGGGCTAGAAACCTACTGAGGGGGTTTCGACACCAACAGTTTTTAAGTACGACTGCTTAGGACTACATTCTATAACTTGTAACCAGGACATTTATATAACCTGTGTTAGCTGCATATTTTGGTTCTGAGTTCCCACTTTCAAACCTCTCACCCAGACTTCTGGATTACTTGCTTGAGGGCAAGTAAGGATTTAGTTTGGAGGGGTTGACGTCTCTGTATTTTCATGGTTTTTAGAAGACATTTAGCATCAATTTTTAGGTTTTTAGGTGTTCATATGTTTCATTTATAGTTGTTATTGGCAAGATTGTGATCGTTAGGGTTTTTTCATTAGCATTTGCTTATGCATGTATTTAGATATATTCAGGAGTTTTCCAGATGATTTGTGAGAATTCAGAAGAGGAACGGAAAATGCGTGGAACGGAACCAGCACAAAGGCCCGGCTCGCTCACCGCAACTTCTTTGGCTCAATTCAGCACAAGGCCCGGATCGATCCCATAATCGAGCCACTCCTACATGGATTGATCTCTCTCTCTTTCTCGGCCACCTCGGTCCTTGGCTCGGTCTTGTGATCGAGCCACATCTACTTTGGCTTGATCCACACAACCTTCTGGCTCGATCTCTCTCGGCCACCTCCACCTTTGGCTTGATCTCGTGATCAAGCCACATCTCCTTTGGCTTGATCACTCCCAAAGATCTCTCGGCCACCTCTATCAAGCATGCACTTCACGCCTTGACCTTTGGATCGATCTCATGATCGAGCCACCTCTATTCCACCTCGGCCATATCTCTCTCGCCTTGAACGCAACACCTTCACCTTTGGCTCGATCCGGCGATGGAGCCAAATCTCGTCTCATCTCTGCACCATTTTTACATGGCTCCATCACAAGCACTTCTCAGCTTGAACCAAAGATGCTCCGACCCGACCAACTCGAATCAGGATGGACCTGACCCAAGAGCCAGTCGAATGATTATAGTTTTTCTTCTATATGTTTCAGGGATTTTTCTAAACATTATATAAAGCCCTAAAACGCCTCCATTTGAGGGCAGTCTTTATTTTGGCCACTTTTAGGTTTTTTCTTAGGTTTAATGTTTTCTCTCTTTTGTTTTTAGTGTTTTTCATGTAAAACCCAGATTTCTTTTAAGTTTTATGCTAATCATCTGTTTTTCCTTTACTTTCCTGCATAGCTTAGGGTTGTGTTCTATCTGGTGCATATTGATTTAAGTTTTTAAGCTTTAAATCTTCTGTTTTAGTTTTTGATCATTTTCCTCTGTTTTGTTATTGTTCCATTGATGTTCTTATTTCCTGAGTTAATGTTCTTGATGTTTTAGATCTTCATCTTCTGCATCTTTGTTAGTTTTTCAGTTTTAGGGTCTTATAAAGTATGTTCTTCTTTGTTTGACCTTGGATCTAAAATGTTTTCTTTAGTACCTATGCTTGCATGTTCTTCTGATTTTGCATCCCAGATGTTGTGTGAGTAGTGACCTAGGTTCCTTAAGGATGGGATAGGGTGGTGTTGTTTCCTTATTCCTCCTAGGTATCTAAGATTTATGGTTTAATAGATCCCTTCTGTTTCATTGCAGTTAATGCTGACATTTCAACCTGACCCGGTGAGATCTAATCTTAGGAACTTCAACACCCAAAAAGTGATTCAATTGGAGTGACCCGATCTAGTTGATTTCAAAGATTTGCATCCCCTTCTAAGAAATTAGATGCTTAGGATATGCATCTCAGCCTAAGGAATTAGTTGTTTGGGAGGCTTATTGGCTTAGGTAGATGGTTCATAATGCATGTTAGGCATACTTCTGCTAACGGGAGTTAGGTCTGGTTGTCATCTAGTATGATTTCATTTGCCAAGGGATTGGATTTGATTGCTTGTGATTGTATCGCCTAGGGATTAGCTCATTGTATGAGGTATGCTAGACATTTAGGGAGTTTGAGGAGGAACACTGCCCAATTACCCCATCCTTAGGGACCCTTTCTTTGATTGCATCCTTTTCACTCTTTTACATTTTCTATGTTTTACTTACCTTTCCTTTTACCTTTTTACTTACTTATGCATATTTTCTTACGAAACTGTTTTTAGTTTTATGTATCTTCTATTCACTTAGGACTTGTTAGCAACCCCCATTTTTATATTTTACTTGAATCATTAGTTATAATTGCATCATGATTGCTAGCAACACACCTAAATGGGTTGACACCCATCTATACTACAACGCATGTGTAATGGGATTGATCACTGAAAAATCCTACTATCACCTCATGAAGATTAACGGTGTGAGTGCGGACGCTTTTAAGCTACGTCTCTTCCCATTCTCTTTGGGAGAGAAATCACATCAATGGGAGAAGTCTCTTCCCACGAACTCAATCACCACCTGGGATACTTGGAAGAAAGCTTTTCTTGCAAAGTTCTTCTCCACCTCTCGAACAGCAAGACTGAGGAATGACATCTCTGGTTTTGCACAGCGAGACGCTGAAACCTTCTCTGAAGCAGGGGAACGCTTCAAGACCAACACTATGCAGTGCCCCCGTCATGGTTTCAGTAAAGCGTCACTCCTCAGCACACTATATCGTGGTGCTCTAGATTATTTCCCTTCTCTTTGGGAGACAAAGCTCATTCCTGGGAAAAGAACGTCCAACTGCTTCATTGGAAACTTGGGACGCTTGTAAAAAGGCGTTTCTAACCAAGTTCTTCTCCACATCAAGAACTGCAAGAATCCGAAATGAGATATTCGGGTTTGTGCAAAGAGGAACTGAATCCTTTGGTGAAGCGTTGGAACGTTTCAAGGGCTACACACTCCAGTGCCTGCACCATGGTNTCTTGCCCCTAAGTTCAGGATGATGCTGGATACTGCAAGCCAGGGAAATTTCTTCAGCCAAACCGAAGATGATGGTTTGCACCTTGTTGAGAATCATGCTCAAAGTCACAGTGCTTATGGAGATGACTATGATCGTTCTAACAGGGATGTTAGTGGTGTTGGTGGTGATAGTGGCTTCAAGAAGGATTTGAAGTCTCTAGAAGACAAGCTAGA
>OVBE01005195.1:0-22193 GCA_900406425.1 Iberis pinnata | reverse complement strand
CCAATGATCATGACCTAATTCATGATGGTTGTGATTGTGTCTTCGATAATCGTGGTTGTCATTGATCTGATGCTGATCAATACGATCCTCATTATTTTTCTCAAGATCATCGTTGTTTGCTTCAGGATGACGTTGTTGTCAGGCTGCAACGATGGTATCACCTAGGGCTTGTATGTTTTCTTGAATTGAAGCTGAGAGTGTATTGATGTTCTCTTGCATCGATGTTGTGATTGTACCTTGTAAATTCTCCTGCATAGCAAGAATAGTACTACGCAGTTCAGCTAGATCTAGGGCGATTGGGGGATTTTTGCATGTCTCATCCTCGGGTAGATCAGGGTTCTTCTTCGGAGGCATGATATGAACTGAAGAAGATTATTCCCAGAACGTTCCGTGTGTGATACCAACTGATAGAGAGGCAGAAGCTATGAGTCGATTCGAGGGATAGATTTGTGTATACTCTACACCGTGTTTCGTTAGAAACTCGTTTGTGAATACTCTTCACCGTTCTTCGTAAGAATATCGTTCAAAAAACCAAAACCTTTATTAATAAAATCAATGATTAACCTAAACAAACTAATGACCCTTTTATAGGCTCGTAAACTCCCTACATAAACCTATTCCTAATTCCATTAGGACTTACAACACTGACTTGATAAAAGAACACATGCAAAGCACATGTAAAAAAAAAAGAAACATTACGTGACTTTCAATACAAGTCACGTTAAAACCAATGTAATTCTAAAATCGAATAAAACTAAAACTAATGTGTGATTCTTATGCTGCATCAGTCTCTGCAGGTGAGAGAGGATTCGACCACGAATCCAGCACGGCGTTGTCCCCACGAAAAGGCAACAGATGACGAACATTAAAACGTCCTTCGGACGCATATGAGAAGGAAGTCGAACTTGATAAGCATTGGGGTTAATCCGTTGCAACACTTCGACCGGCCCAATAGAGCGTTGCTTGAGCTTGTTGTACTCTCCTGGAGGAAACCTATCTTTAGTGAGAACAACCCATACGAGATCGCCAGGCACAAACAACAATTTCCGGCGCTTAACATCAGCATCAGACTTGTACTTGGCGACGTTGCGTTCGAGCTGAATCATGTGTCTTATGTAAGTTTGCGACGAGGTTGAGTCAAATCAGGAACGATAGACAAGTCCAAAGGAGCATGAGGTGTTATGCCGTATACGACTTGAAAAGGTCAAAAACCAAGTGTCTGATTAAGAGCATAGTTATGAGCAAACTCAGCTTGGCAAAGCTTGACATCCAAAGATTTAATATTATCCCCTACTAAACAACGAAGTAAATTACCCAAGGACCTGTTAGTCACCTATGTTTGGCCATCGGTTTGAGGATTATATGCAGTGCTCATGTCTAAACTAGTGCCAAGCAAACGCCACAAGGATCGCCAAAAATGACTCAAGAAACGGGTGTCCCTATCCGAGACAATAGAGGTGGGCAAGCCATGTAGGCGATAAATGTCTTTGAAGAAAAGACCCGCAACATGAACAACATCCGTTGTTTTCTTACAAGCGATGAAGTGAGACATCATAGAAAAGCGATCTACGACGACCAAAATAGAATCAAAACCGCGTTGTGTTCGCGATAGACCGAGAACAAAATCCATGCTGATATGCGTCCAAGGCTAAGTAGGTATGGGTAAAGGGAGATAAAGACCAGCGTTCGTAGCTTTACCTTTGGCGAGATGGCATACACGACAACAAGAGACGAAGCGATCCACATCACACCAAAGAGTGGACCAAAAATACCAGCGTGAGACAAGGTCCAAAGTGCGGTCACGACCAACGTGCCCTTCGTTGTGAAGGTCTTGAATCAATTGGAGACGCAAGCTACAATCCATAATGGATAGGCGGACGCCTTTAAAGAGGAAACCATCAAGTAAACAAAATTCACCTGATCGGTCATCACGATCATCTTCGAAGATTGGGGCAAAATAAGGATCTGTTAGGTAAAGATCACACAAGGAATCAAAACCTGTAACAGATGTCTGCATCATAGTTAACAGCTCATGACGACGACTTAAAGCATCGTCCACGTGATTCAATGTCCCTGCTTTATGACGTATCAAAAACGTAAATTGTTGTAAAAACAAAATCCAGCCAGCATGTCGAGCAAAGACTTTAACTTTACTATGAAGGTGGTGTAAAGCGTAATGGTCAGTAAATAGAATGAACTCACGGTGCACTAAGTAGTGTCGCAAATGTTTAATGGCCTGGACAATCGCATAAAACTCCATGTCATAAGTGTTGTATCGAAGTCGAGCACCTGAAAATTTTTCACTAAAATAAGCGATAGGGCACCCAAGTTGGCTCAAAACAACTCCAATTCTGAGTTTGGAGGCATCAAAATGTAATTCGAATGTGCCCGTGAAATCAGGAAGACTCAAGACAGGTGCCGTTGTAAGTTTCTGTTTTATAGTTTCGAAAGCTTCAGTCGCTTCTGGGGACCAAATAAATTTACCAGCCTTCATGCAACTTGTAATAGGATCCATAATAGAGCTAAAGTGACTGATAAAGCGGCGATAGAATGAGGCCAATCCATGGAAACTTCGCACTTCGGTCACAGTAGTCTGTAACGGCCAAGACTGAATTGCTTCAATCTTCGTATTGTCTACTTGAAGACTTTGGGCCGAGACAATATAGCCTAAGAATAGGACCTCGGTGACACCAAATTCAAATTTTTAAGACCAGAAAATAATCTTTCGCGCCGTAGGACAGTGAGGACATCACGAAGATGTTGTAGGTGTTCGTGAAGATTGGAGCTGAAGATGAGAATATCATCGAAGTAAACAACGACAAATTTCCCGATGAAGGGACGAAGTGCCTCGCTCATGACTCTCATAAAAGTATTTGGCACATTAGACAGACCAAATGGCATAACAAGCCACTCAAAAAGGCCCTCACAATTTTTAAAGGATTTTTCCATTCATCGCCCTCATGAATACAGATCTGGTGATACCCACTTTTTAAGTCAATTTTCGAAAAAATTGTTGCTGCTCCAATCTGATCTAGTAAATCATCAAGATGAGGAATAGGAAATCTATAACACATTGTAATTTTGTTGATTACACGACTATCCACACACATACGCCAAGTTCCATCTTTCTTTGGAATTAAAAGAGCCAGAACCTCACAAGGGCTCAAACTTTCGCGAATGTAACCTTTCTATAAAAGTGCTTCGACCTGACGGCAAAGTTCTTCATGTTCAATAGGACTCAGTAGAACCCGGCACTAGATTGATGTGATGTTGAATGTCACACATTGGTGGGAGACCGTGTGTCAAGTCAGTATGGAAGACATCGGTAAATTGTTGCAACAATTCTTGAATAACCGAGGGTGGTGAAGAGGTCAAGTTCGGTGCATGTAAGAGGACTGGCGAAGGATAGAGCAAAAAGGCCTTTCCCTCAGCATGTATCTCTGCATTCACTGGGGCATAAGATCAAAGCAAGGTGGTTTGTGTTCGATCCGGAAGTGTAATTGGAGATGGATTAACCGGCAACATGGCTAGGGGGAGTTCTTTTGACGGCCATAAAACAATATTGTGTGTTTCCCAAATGAAACTATAAGTGTTTTTGGGACCGTCATGAATTATCTTGCTATCAAATTCCCAAGGGCTACCAAGCAAAAGATGGCTGACGTCCATCAGAGCTATATCACAGTACGTTCGGTCACGGTAATGAGGCCCAATAGAGAATGGGACAAGAGCATGCTGTGTGATAGAGATGTTTACACCTTCCTTAAGCCAACCTAACATATAAGGGGAAGGATGTGCTTCACGTTGCAATTGTAGCTTATTGATGGCATCATCGGATATAATGTTACGACAACTGCCTGGATCAATGATAAAGCTGCAAACACGACCTTGAATAGTGCAAGTATACCAAAATATATTAGTATGTAGCTATTGATCATCGTTCCTAGCTGGAGTAATGCAACATCAGTGGGAAACGAGAAGATGACCCATATCACATGCTGTTGGTTCATCAATGAGTGCGCCTGGATCATTTAACTCATAACTTGAGTCATAAGCATCAATATCGTCATCCTTATTGTTGACTAAGAGCAGGCCACGACGTGGTTGGTTGGGACAAGCCGATTGTCTATGTCCTGGTTCACCACACGAGTAACATCGTAAGGCGCTAGGACGTGAAGAACGACGAGGTGCCTGATCTTTGGGAGCTGAAGTAGGTCGCATTGAAGAAGAGGGCATCTCCTGATCTTTGGATGAAGTAGAGCTGGAAGGAGGTAATTTCTCGGATGAACGATAACGAGACGTAGTCCAAGATGCAGATTTTTGTTGCTGCTCAAATGTTGTGGCGCGTCAATGAGCTTTAGCAATTGTGGCAGGATCAAAGTGTACCAATGATGCTTGTAGAGATGGTCGAAGGCCACCGATAAAGCGAGAGACCAACTGAGATGGGTTATCATTCATGTCTATCCTAGCTTAAAGCAGCGAAAATTCTTCAGCATACTCATTGATTGTACGTTGGCCCTGTCGAAGGTTCTGAAACTTCATATATAGTGTACGTTCGTAATTATGCGGTAAAAAGGTGAGTCGCAAGTGCTTCTTTAATTTTTCCCATGACTGAATAGGTAGATTGTTGTTGCGTAAGCGTGTTGCCTTCGTTTGTTGCCACCAAGTTGCGGCATGCCCTTGAAACCTTGTCGATGCTAAGGATGCGCGTCTATTTGGGGGTACTATTTGAATTCAAAGATCATCGGCAGTGATGAGCAAATCTAACAACTCCTCACCACGAACTCCACCAAGGAATTCCGATATATCCACCTTGAATCCTCTTTCCCATTGATCATGACCTAATTCACGATTGTTGTGATTGTTTCTTCGATAATCGCGGTTGTCATTGACCTGATGCTGATCAATACGATCCTCATTATTTTGCTTAAGATCATCGTTGTTTGCTTCAGGATGACGTTGTTGTAAGGCCGCAACGATGGTATCACCTAGGTCTTGTATGTTTTCTTGAATTAAAGCTGAGAGTGTATTGATGTTCTCTTGCATCGACGCTGTGATTGTACCTTGTAAATTCTCTTGCATAACAAGAATAGTACTACGCAGTTCAGCTAGACCTAGGGCGATTGGGGGATTTTCGCGTGTCTCATCCTTAGGTAGATCAGGATTCTTCTTCGGAGGCATGATATGAGCTGAAGAAGATGATTTCCAAAATGTTCCGTGTCTGATACCAACTGATAGAGAGGCAGAAGCTATGAGTCGATTCGAGGAATAGATTTTTGTATACTCTACTCCGTGTTTCGTTAAAACTCGTTTGTGAATACTCTTCACCATTCTTCGTAAGAAGATCGTTCAAAAAACCAAAACCTTTATTAATAAAATCAATGATTAACCTAAACAAACTAATGACCCTTTTATAGGCTCGTAAACTCCCTAGAAAAACCTATCCTAATTGGATTAGGACTTATAACAATAAAATAACACATGCAAAAGAAAAGAGACATTACGTGGCTTTCAATACAAGTCACGTTAAAACCAATGTAATTCTAAAATCAAATAAAACTAAAACTAATGTGTGATTCTTATGCTGCATCAATACCCAAAGTGGATAGAGTGTCAACGTCGGGAAAGTGGGTTGAGACAAATTTCATCTTCATTAACCGATCGAATCTATCATTGATAGATGGCTCTTTCGGTCCACCTTCTCCACAGGCTCTCTTTTTGTTAAGTGGTGGACCGAACTCATGAGGTTCTTCTTCTTCGGAAACCGACTCAAGATCTTCTTTGTCTTGCTCAGACATTTCCTCGTCTGATGAGTCTTCGGAAATGGGTTGGCATGGACGAGTGCTGGCAGCAAGGTCATCCCAAAATGTTTCGGATGGGTCCCGAATTACTGGTCCAATGGTGCTTCTCACAATTGGTGGTACCGATTTTTCCACTTTCTTTTGTTGGTTTAGCGATCTTTTTCCCTTTTTCCTTTCGAGTATATTGTCGAGTCGACATAATGTACCTACAAAATCATCAAAAGAGACTTAGCTTCCATACATTGGTACTTAAACCAAGACATAAACAACCATGCTCAATTCTAGTCTTTTGACAATCCATAGCGAAGGAACATATCATCACAAACCATCTTCAACTCAAATTCATATGTAAATTCCATACACTTTTCAAGATAGAAAATCAATGAATTAATAGTGTAAAAATCTTAAATCTCAATGAATTCACATGAATAAGCATAACACACTTCTTAGCAACTCTAGAAACCACAATTAAACAATTCCCCCAAACTTTTTCTATAACAATTCTCAAGAACCCTAAGTTCAAAATCCTAAAATTTTGTCAAATGAAAGAACAATGAACAACCAAAATCATCAAACATCCATTACCCAATGATAATCTAAACCTAGAAAGGAAAAATCATCCATAAATCATGAGAAAAGTGAGTTTTCTCTCTTGGGTGAATAGTGAATCCGAAAATTGGGGTTTGAGAATCATACCTTAGCTTGAATGGGAGGGAAAGGAGCAGGTATTACTCTAGAGTTAGTGAAAATAGAACCAAAACAAAGAGATTCCAAGAAGAAAATGAGTTGGTTTGAAGAAAATTTGAAGGTTTTTGGGAGTTTTGATTGTTAGGGAACTTTTGTCGATGGGAAAAAAAAAAAAGAAGAGTGAGAGACTTCTTATAATCGACCCCAAACCATAATTAAACCGGATGGGAAATTAAAAATCGAGTGAAAACCAAAATTGAAAACCGAAAAGTGCAAAAATCCAGCCCGTATCGGTCAAGTGTACCGGTCGATATGACTGATACCTTTTCCCTTAAAATCGTATCGGTCGATACGGGCCGGTACCTACCTGCCGATACTCGTGTACCGATATGTGTGTATCGGTCGCCTTGGGTCGGTACACTTTCTGTATGATTCGTATCGGCCTCTTCCTACCGATACTTGTGGACCAATACATCAGTATCGGCCACACTATATCGGTCACCTTGTCCCGAGCCATTTTCCTTGTAACAAGTATCGGTCACCCAACCGATACGTGTAGCCCGATACTGTTGTATCGGTCACAGTGTATCGGCCGGTTTGGCCGATGCTTCTTCCCTAACTTGTTTCCTCCACCATTTTCCACTTGTAACGTCCAAACAAGCCAAATACCTACATCTAAACACTCACCAAAGCATGAACTAAAGGCAAATCACTCAAAATCATTATTAAAAACATAAAAATAAAGCAAATATAGGATATGTACAAAAGGATAACCTGAGATTGTCTCTCAAGTGCGCTTGTTTAAAGTCACTAAGCTTGACTTTCCCGTTACCTATGCTTGCGGTGGTTCAGAAAGAGACATCAAATCTCTTACGTTGACGACTTCATTCGCTAAATATCGCTTCACTCTTTGACCATTAATAGTAAATTCCTTCCCGTCTTTGCCACTTAGCACTATCGCTCCATAATGACGAATGTCCTTAATCTTGAAAGGCCCTGACCATCTCGACTTCAATTTCCCAGGGGAAAGCTTCAACCTCGAATTGAAGAGTAAAACTTGATCACCAACTTCCAGCTCCTTGTTGATGATCTTTTTGTCGTGAAAAGCTTTAGTCTTCTCTTTGTAGATCCTTGCATTCTCATAGGCTTCAAGTCTAATCTCATCTAGTTCCTCAAGTTGAATCTCCCTTTTTTCCTTGGCACTCTTGATATCGAAGTTCAGCAACTTCACTGCCCACATGGCTTTGTACTCCAACTCCACAGGGAGATGGCAAGATTTACCATAGAGGAGATTGAATGGAGTGGTCCCCAACGGATTTTTAAAAGCGGTTCTATATGCCCATAAGGCATCATCAAGCTTGATGGACCAGTCTCTCCTTGTTGTCCCAACCGTTTTCTCCAAGATAGCCTTGATTTGTCTATTAGAAACCTCCACGTGGACACTTGTTTGAGGATGGTACGGCGTGGCTACCTTATGCTTAACCCCATGTTTCTTCAGCAAGCTTACAAAGACCTTGTTGATGAAATGCGATCCACCATCGCTAATGACGACTCTTGGTATCCTGAACCTCAGAAATATGATGCTTTCAAACATCTTCAGAACTACTTTAGCATCATTGGTGGGACTAGCAATGGCTTCCACCCATTTAGAGACGTAGTCTACTACAATCAAGATATAGTTGTTTCCATGAGAAGTTGGGAACGGTCCCATGAAGTCTATCCCCCACACATCAAAAATCTCAACCTCCATGATTGGATTTTGTGGCATTTCATTCCTTTTGCCAATGTTCTCTGTTCTTTGACAAGAATCACACCTCAAGATGAAGTTGTGAGCATCTTTGAACATTGTCGGCCACCAAAATCCGGATTGTAATACCTTAGATACAGTCTTGAAAGTGGCAAAGTGTCCACCATATGGAGATCCATGACAGTCTAGAGCCCATCCTTATTCAAGGTGTAAAGGTAGAGCTCGTCCCAATAGTATCTTGTAACATCCTTTAGGAACTTCTTCTTCCGGTATCCTTCCACACCTTGCGCTTCCTTTTCACAAACCAAATAGTTAACTATATCCGCATACCAGAGTTCGTTCCATCCAGCAACGGAAACTTCACCTAAGGTGTACCCCGGATCTTCAGCATTGTTCAACTTGTTAATCAATGGAGATATTGACATCAATTGCTCCTCGGGTAAGGAATCATCTATTGGTATCTCATCTTCAGTTCTCAACCTTGACAAATGGTCTGCTACTCCATTCTCGATACTTTTCTTATCCTTTATCTCTAGATCAAACTCTTGAAGGAGTAAGATCCATCGCAGGAGTCTTGGTTTGGCATCCTTCTTTGCCAACAAGTATCTCAAAGCTGCATGGTATGTATAGACGATAAATTTAGATCCAACCAAATAGGATCTAAACTTCTCGAATGCAAAAACAATTGCAAGAAGTTCTTTCTCGGTCGTGGCATACTTCACTTGAGTGCCGTCCAATGTCTTACTAGCGTAGTAAATGACATGGAGTCTCTTGTCCTTCTTCTGACCAAGAACAGCTCCAACGGCATAGTCACTTGCATCACACATAATATCGAACGGTAAACTCCAGTCCGGTGGTTGCACTATTGGAGTACTTATCAGCTCTTGCTTGATCTTCTTGAATGCTTGATGACATTCTTCATAAAAATGAAAATCTACATCCTTGCACAAGAGTCTTGTCAATGGCCTAGCAACCTTAGAGATGTCTTTGATGAATCTCCTATAGAACCCAGCATGTCCTAAGAAGCTTCTAATTCCTTTAACCGAATTCGGTGCAGCAAGACTAGTCATCACATCGATCTTAGCTCTGTCGACCTCGATACCATCCTCCAAAATCCAGTGACCCAGAACAACACCATCTCGAACCATGAAGTGACACTTCTCCCAACTAAGAACCAAGTGAGTCTCTTTGCACCGCTTTAGTACCCTGCACAAATTAGCTAAACACACACCAAAAGAAGAACCGTAGACCTAAAATCATTCATAAACACTTCAACTACATGCTCAATAAAATCCGAAGATATAGAAATCATGCAACGTTGAAATGTGGCTGGAGCCTTACACAACCCAAACGGCATTCTTCTGTAAGCGAATGTGCCGTAAGGACAAGTGAATGTGGTTTTTTCTTGGTCTTGGGGATGATGGGTATTTGGAAAAATCCATAATACCCATCCAAAAAGCAGTAAAGTAATACGGGTGGTTAGCTAATCGTTCCAACATTTGGCCAATAAAGGGTAGGGGAAGTGGTCTTTCCTGGTTGCAGTGTTGAGTTTTCGGTAGTCAATACACATTTCCGGTAATAGTTATGGTTGGGATTAGTTCATCTTTTTTGTTTTTAACAACGGTAATACCACCTTTTTCGGAACTACATGGACCGGTGAGATCCAATTGCTGTCCGAAATTGGGTATATTATACCCGCATCTAAGAGTTTTAAAATCTCTTTTTTAACAACTTCTTTTGAAGTTCGGGTTCATCCTACGTTGGTGTTCTATGGATGACATGGATTCGTTCTCTAAATGTATTATATGCATGCACAAGTTCGAGGAAATACCTTTAATATCATTTAGAGAATATCCTATTGCCTTTCTAAACTTCCTTAACTCACAAATCAATGCATCAACCTCATCAACACTCAACACATCATTGACTATAACAGGATATGTGGAGTTAGAGCCAAGAAATACATACCGGAGACCTTTAGGTAAAGGTCTTAGTTTTACCTTAGGTGCTTTGAGCTCACTCCAATCCTCATCCAGGCTAGACTTACCATTGCTAGCTTCTCCTTCAGACTTGAGAGAATCGACGCCAAACTGCTTCATTGGAGATAAATATTCGAACTCAACTACGTCCTCAATTGTTTCGTGGGAATTGAGTCGTTCCCTGATTTCCTCTACTTCAGCTTTCATTGCCCTTCATTCATCAGGTTGAACTGTTAGGGCCAATTGTAAAGAGTCTTCTTCAGCTAACTCCTCCATGTATTCATCAGCAAGCTCATCCATAGTCTCCACGTAAAAGATCTGACCATCGATCGTTGGTTTCTTCATAATCTCCTTGATGTCATATTGTTGAATGTGATCTTTTCCTAAGTGTAGGTCGATCTTTCTCTTCTTCACATCGATAATGGCTTCTGAAGTGGCTAGGAATGGTCTCCCAAATATGAGCGGGTCCTTAGGCTCTTCTTCCATTTCTAAAACAAAAAAATTCGTAGGAACTTCAGTATTCCCTAATCTCACTTGTAGATCCTCTAGCATTCCTATTGGCACTCTTACAGATCGATCGGCTAGCACCAGAGAGATCTTGCAAGGTTTAAAAGAGAAGAAACTAAGCTTATTAGCAATAGAATATGGCATCAAGCTTACACTAGCACCAAGATCACACAAGCACCTATCAAAAGTAAATGGTCCTAAAGCACAAGGGAGAGTAAAACTCCCTAGATCTTCAAGTTTCTTTGGAGAATTGTTCTTTTGGATGATGGACTGCACTCTTTTGAGAGGATAACCATTCCTTCTAAAGTCTTCAACTTTTTCTTAATTGTATCCTTTAAGAACTTGATGTAGTGGGGAACTAGCATGAAGGCGTCTATAAGGGGCATAGCGATTTGCACCTCCTTCATCTGTTCTTCAAATTGAGCTCTGTACTTCTCCATCAATTGCTTCTTAAATCGGCATGGGAATGGGAGCTTCGGTTCGTATGGTTGTGGCTCAAAAACCGGCGCTTTTGGCGCAGAATCCTCACTAGCTTCCTTTCCTTTTGAATCAACCACCTTCTCATGAGTTGGTTTTTTAACCAAAATTTCCTCATCCATCACTTCATCAT
Organism: Iberis pinnata; assembly: GCA_900406425.1. Classification (NCBI taxonomy): domain Eukaryota; kingdom Viridiplantae; phylum Streptophyta; class Magnoliopsida; order Brassicales; family Brassicaceae; genus Iberis; species Iberis pinnata. Next base: position 10,865 of record OVBE01005195.1, on the reverse strand, counting down.
CATCCATGGAGAAATGATCTTCCTCCCATCTTGCCTCTTATTTTCCTCAATGAGAACTGTAGGAGGTAACTCCTTACCACTCCTAAGGGTGATAGCATTGATGTATTCTTTGGGGTTGGTATCAGGTTTTCCCAGAAGTTGACCCATTTGTCTCTTTGAGCTAGAGGTGTTTTGTGCAACTTGGTTGTCCAAAGCTTTTAAGTGTGAGGCCATACTTTCGATCTTAGCATGTAGATCATCGGTCTTTGCGTTGATGTCCTTCTTGAATACTCCAAACTCTATAGCATTCTTCCCTTGGCCTTCTAGAAGTTGTCTCAACAACTGATTAGTTTGATCTTGAGCATTGGAAGAAGAAGAGCTTCCTTGAGGTTGTTGTTGATGAGCTTGTGGGTTAGAGAAACCTGGTGGTTTAGTGAAGTACTGCTGCTTTTGTTAGAAACCACCTTGATTGTTGAACTTAGGCTTAGGTTGAAAACCGCCTTGGTGTTGTTGCTTTGGTGGGTAGAACTGGTCTTGTAGATTAGCCAAATTAGTATTGCGGTAAGAGAGACTTGGGTGTTGTTGGTAATTGTTGTAACCTTGGTTGTAACCTTGGTTGTAACCTTGGTTACCAACATAAGCCAACTCCTCTTGAGAGACTTCTTGTTGAGGTTGGTAATCCTCTTGAGTGTCGTTGACAAAGTTTATTGTTCCTTGCTGAGATAGTATGAACTTGTCTAACTTGTCTTCGAGTGACTTCAAGCCTTTCTTGTAGCTACCGTCGCTGCTAGTCTCTCTGAAAGTCCGGTCATAATCGTCCCCGTAATTTTTGTTACTCTGTGCAAGATTCTCCACAAGTTTGAGTCCATCTTCTTCAGTTTGACTAAAGAAATTCCCTTGGCTTGCGGTGTCAAGCATCATCCTGTATTTTGGGGGTAGATCACGATAGAGAGTGCTGAGAAGACTCTCTCCAGAGAAACCATGATGCGGGCACTGGAGTGTGTAGCCCTTGAAGCGTTCCCAAGCTTCACCAAAGGACTCAGTTCCTCTTTGCACAAACCTGGATATCTCATTTCGGATTCTTGCAGTTCTTGAGGTGGAGAGGAACTTGGTTAGAAACACCTTTTTACAAGCGTCCCAAGTTTCCACTGAAGCAGTTGGAACGTTCTTTTCCCATGAGTGAGCTCTTTCTCCCAAGGAGAAGGGAAACAGTCTGAGCTTGAAGGCATCTTCCGTCACTCCATTGATCTTGACAGTGCTGCACAACATGTCAAAATTGTCCAGATGGTCTAAAGGGTCTTCCATCGGTAGACCGTTGAACTTTGAGTTATGAACCATTGAGATGAGACTGGACTTGATTTCGAAATTATTGTTGGCAATCACTGGTGGTTTAATCCCTGTACGCTGAGTATGAGCGTTAGGGGCATCATTCTCTCCTATGGTGCGTCCACCACCATTGTTAATCTGGTTTTCCATCTCTAAATCCAAGCGTCTAATATGAGGTGGACGTTCTTGGTTATGATGTTCGTGTTCGTTCCGACGTTAAAGCGCGCGAATATCCTAGACTATCGGAATGAGATATGTGGTTCCTCTACTTCTCAGGTGCATACACCTGAAGAAACAGAAACAATAAAGGTAGCAAAGTTAGTAAAGTAAAGAAAATTGTGCTTAGTCCCAAACAAATTCAAAGAACTAATTGTCAATCGAAATCCGGAAATGGCAACGGCGCCAATTTGATAAACAGGATTTTATGTATTCCTATCTAGCACGTAATCCTAGACTACTTGAATGTCGATGTAGTACTAAGGTGTCAAATCCAGTTTGGGATGCAATTAACTCATTAATTCTATTGGAATCACGTTCAATCTAAGCAATTCAATGTTGGTTGTAATTGTTGATTAAAACGTGCAAGTATTGAAAACCGATGAATAATTAAGCTAAAAATGATAACAAAGATTAAACAAAGAATGAAATGATAAAAATCTAAACAAACGGGCTAAGGTAATCAACTCGGGTGATCAAACGGTTTCCTAAGATGCTTAATGCTAACATTTAACAGCTAATCCTTGATCTAAGATTCCCACTAATAGACTAATCCACTCTCGTGGTACTAATCCTTTTCCTAATCATGCGACTAATACAATCTCTTGACTAATCCACAAATTTAAGAAACATTAAGCTCTAATCTATGACGAACCACTAAACTAACTAACACAACCTCTTGGATAGGCCTCATTTAGCATTCAATTTCTGGTTCGAGAATTTTATCGAGCACCTTTCGGGCGCAATTCATCCTAAGGTCTACACTTGAGTGATCAATTCAACTATAGCATTAAGAACATAAAGTGAATGAGGATTTAAGGATTATAAGACCTAAACATCTAATTTACCATCTAATCACCCTAATCTACCTAGCCCATTTGCTTATTTAGAACTACTCACTATTCATTAGGAAAACACAAATTCCAAGAATATAATTATGTTTACCCATGAAAGAATCAACCAAAACAAGAAATTAAACAAGAAACCAAACAAGAAGATGAAATTAAAATTCAAATAGAATCAAAGGTTTTACAGAGATTTTTTAATAAAAAGTTGGATAATGAAAACTAGGTTTTACAAAGTGTTTAAAACAATTCATTTTTGCCTTTTTTGTCGATATCGGCCAGATTGGCCGGTACAAGTGGCCGATACAGCTTCATTGAAATTGGTATCGGTCATGATCAACCGGTACACACTGGTCGATACATGTATATCGGCTGAATGTGGCCGGTATACTTTCTTTGAAATCGGTATCGGTTGGCTTCAACCGATACACCTCAACCGATATAGGTGTACCGGTTGAAGCATATCGGCCATCTCTTCTTTAGGACTTGTATCGGCCTGGTCAACCGATACAAGTGGCCGGTACTTGTGTCCTAATTACTTCTTTTTGCTCATTTTGACTCTTTTCTTCTCGGTTTGACTCTCATTCAGCTCCATACACCTTAGGCACCTAAAATATGAAATAGAATGCAAAATGCAACCTCAACTAATCTAAATGCAAGTGAAACTAACTAATATGAAAACTAAATCAATTCCGAATTTGGTTAATAACACAATACATCAGCCTCTGTATCAGAAGGATGTGTAATCGATCTCTCCATCAAATATATGCTTTGCATGCCATCTCATTCTCGCAACTGTTCTCTCAGACTTATACAATCTATTCAGCCTACATGTTAGTGGAAAATACCACATCTTCTTGTAAGGAACTGAAACTCTATCGGTTGTATCTTTATACCTTGGTTTGCGGCAATATCGACAACTTGTCTGATTTTTATCGCGTCTCCAATAGATCATACAATTGTCGATGCACACATATATAATCTGATACGGCAATCCATGCCCAGAAACAAGTTTTTATATCTCGTAATATGAACTCATATCATTGTTATCCTCTCGCAAGATATCCCTCACAAAATTTGCTATTGCATCAGCTGCTTCTTCGGGAAAATTATAGTCCGTCTTTATCCCCATCAACCTACTAGCAGATGATAAAGACGAATGAACATCTCTACATCCACTATATAATGGTTGATTCGTTGCGTCTAGCATATCAAAAACCGTCGTGCTTCTAAATTAGGCTCTTCATTCGAAGCTTGCGCCGACTCTATATTTTCTGTATAGATGCCATTAACCATTTGAACTGTAGGTGCCCCAAAATCTAATTATGTTCTAGGTTCCTCTATCCTACCGAGCAATGGTTTGCTACCACTACTACTAGCAACAATATCAAGTCTTTCTTCATGTAAATACCAAATCTTATAACTCGGCATAAAACCATTCATATACAAGTGGTTCTATACTATATATATCCTGATATGATGAGAATTCCGACAAATAGAACATAGACATGTTAACTTAAGATTGATTTGTGCCCGAGGTTGTCGACATGCTAATTCCATAAACTCCATAACACCATTTGTGTATTCCTTGTTCAACAAATTTGTCTCTGGATTCATCATTTCACCATCCATCCATGATCGAAAATAGGAGCAAGAGTAGACAATTTCATAAGTTTGTTTGTTAAGTTGTGAAGTTGAGAAAAGGAGAGGAGTTGTATTTATATAACAATTTATCGAAGGAATTCTGATGAAAATGCCCGTCGATATTTTTGAATATATCTGTTGGCAACAGCAAAAAACCTGGTTATTTTCAAACGGACAAATTTTATGCGGAAAACCGACAGATTACCTACGGATTAGTTCCCGTCGGTAAATTTCCATTGATATTCGGTCGGTAAAATTGACGGAATGTAGCCGTCAATAAATTTATCGACGGAACGTTTTTCCGTCTGAATTAGATAAAAGGAACCTAGGTCAATGACTTGTATAAATACACGTTTGTAGATCAAAGAGAAACAACAGGATCCTTTTATGAATATTAGTTCTTAACATGGTATTAAAGCATTAGTCCTATACACAAAAAGCTTGCACATCGATCCTGTTCTATTTAGTTGATTTCACATATGAAATTTGTAAGTTGACAGCTTGGATTTCCTTTATAGGAATAGTAACTGTCATCAAAGACTAACTTCACACTTAGATGTAGATGTATAAATAGAGAGCTTCTCTTCTTCATTTTAGTCATCCTCAAATAATACAAATATTAGTTCTTCCTCCATCGGTTATCATTTTCTTTCTTTTTTTAATTTCCTTGCATAGATTTTTTTTAAACCAACATGTGTATCATGGCAGGGTTTAAAAGTTTGAATGTTGGAACCAACATGTGGAATCTTGGCTCTTTCTAAAGTTTTCCAAAATCAAGATTTGGTTATACGGTCAAATTCATATCGTCAAAAAGATCGATTTGGTAGTTCAGGTGAAGAAACCGTGAACAAAATTATCGTTACGAATCATAAGTATTAAGGGATATAGATATATTCCTATATTTTAGGACATTAGATGTCCTATCTGATATGAGTTTTTCATATTTATATTTTACCCTACCTGTATAAATACATCATCATATCATATTGAATTAACAAGTCATTCAGATTAATCAAATCTACATGGTATCAGAGTCAGACAAAACTTAAACCTAAAATCTTTGGACCTTTGTCGTCGTTTTCACCTTGAAAACAATATATATCTTTTCTTATGTTAGAAACAATAGACACGGAAAACTCACGGCCAAGAGCTGAAGTAACCAAAAATCCATTGGTTTCTTCATATACCCTTACCGCTTCTGATAACCATGGTTCTCTTATAACATTTGTGCTATTAAACAGAGACAATTACAATGAATGGTGTTTTGATATGTTGAACGCTATGTAAGCTAAATAAAAGCTTGGTTTATCAACGGTTCGCTCACAAAACCGGCTGTCAATGACGTTAACTATGACAACTGGTTAACTGTCAATTCTATGATAGTAGGCTGGCTACAAATGTCTATCGAGCCATAACTTCGATCTACTATCACGTACCTAAGTGAAGCAAGTCAACTTTGGTTAGAATTAAAGCGCTAATTCTCTGTTTGAAATCAAGTTCGGCCGCATCAACTTAAATTCCAGTTAGCTAATTGTAGACAAGAAGAGCTATCTAATATGGAATATTTCGGTAAGTTGTCTTCTCTATAGGGAAGAATGAGAAGCCTCGCAAACCCTAGTTCCATGCATGTGTGGTGTTGTGGATCTTTTTACAAAAGACAAAGAACAAGAGAAAGTTCATCAATTTATCATGGGCTTGGATGAGGTGCATTTTGAAACTGTGTGCTCGCAAATCATATCACTTGATCCTTTACCTGTTTTTGGAGATGTCTACTCCAAAATAATATGTGAGGAACAATGATTGAATGCTAATCCGGAAAACAAACAACAGCAAGCAGCTCTTGGTTTCGCAACACGACAAGGATCATCTCCGATTTTGTCGCGCTGAGAATCTTCAGAGAGCTCTGGTGCTCACTCTATTCTCAAGACACATCAAACATGTCTTCATGGTGGCCATACAGGTCATGAGAATCATGAATGTTTGAAGATTATTGGTTTCCCAGAATGGATGCAAGAACGGGGTGACAAAGACGGATGAGGACGAGGACAAACAAGTAGAGGACAAGGCGGATGTGGTTCTTCTCGTGGTTGTGGTTTGTCTCAACCCTGATTACATGCCACAACTTTTAACCATTCTAGCTACCTGGACCTTACCGCAGACCAATGGAAGGCATTGAGCCACCTCACTCATAAATAGTTCTCTTCCGAACCCAATGACAAATATTCTGGTAAGGTTATCACAAGTGAAGTTATTCTTGATTCAGGTGCCTCCCATCATATGACTAGGGACATCAATTTAGTGTCTCAAGTTTGGTCCATAACTCCTTGCTCGGTTGACTTTGCCGATGGGAGTCAAACACATGCAATAAGTGTTGGAGTTTTTTAGTTATATGATGGAATTATACTAACTAATATGCTATATGTTCCATCTCTTAAGTGTACACTAATCTCTTTGTCCAAGATTCCTCTCCAAACTAAGTGTCTTGCGATTTTTAATGATGAGTTTTTTGTTTTACAAGATCGTTCTTCGGAGACGCTGGTTGGGACAACTAAATATTGTGACTGGGTGTATGTTTGAACAAAAATCTTTCCAGCAAAGGCTCACAAAGCGATTCAAGTCACATGTCCGTCTCATTGGCACCAGCGTTTGGGTCATCCGTCTTTTTCAATGCTTTCTATTTTACCTTTTGTTTCAAGTTTTTCTCACTCTACTCGCTATTGCGATATTTGTTTTAGAGCTAAACAGACTCGTGAAGTCTTTTTGATAGTTTTAATAAAGCAATTGATTTGTTTTCCCTTATACATGTTGATGTCTGGGGTACGTACCACACTCCTTCTACATGTGGTGTGTTTTATTTTCTGACAATAGTATATGAATTTTCAAGAGTTTTATGCACTTACCTCTTGCTAAAAAATGGGAGGTTAAAAGAGTACTGGTTGAGTTCGTTGCGTTTACTCAAAGATAATTCAACAAACTAGTCAAAACAATTCGTAGTGCAACGGGACCAAGTTCATGTGTTTATCATCCTTCTTTCGCACTAATGGAATTGTTCATCAAACATCTTATGTCTCCACACCTAAGCAAAATGGACGAGTCGATCGCATGCATCGCCATATGTTGAATATCCGACGTGCCTTGCTTTTCAAGCCAGCTTACCTGTTCATTTTTGGGGAGAAGTTGTGTTAACCTGTGCATATCTCATTATCCAAACTCCTTCTTTGGTTCTTAAAGTAAAGACTCCATATGAGGTTTTATTTGTGACTGAGCTGGATTTTATCATCTCAGGATCTTTGGTTTTGAGTATTATGTTCATCTTCACTCTCGCGACAAAGACAGTTCGGTCTACGAAGTCGTCGTTGCATTTTTCTTGGGTATCCTTTTTGGTAAAAAGGGATGGACTATATTTTATTTGGATACGGAGGAGTACTTAGTTTCTCAAGATGTTGTTTTCAATGAGTCAGTTATTCCCTTTTCGCATGTGTAATCCTCGGTCTCACCTTGCACTTTCCCCACTCGTTTTCTTGGACATGACGACGCGTGGGTTTTACCGGTTGTTGCGGACAGGGGGATTCCTCTCCCTTGACATCATTATCACCTTCCGCTGTGCCTATTGAGAACCCTCTCATGCCACTGCGTCATCTACATCTTCCTCTATGCCTCTTGCGCCAGCATCACTTGGTTATGGTCTTCGGGTCAAGACAAAGCTAACTAAACTACAAGATTACTTAGTCTACATTAGCACAGCATCGTCTACATACTCCTCTCTCGTCTTCTTCTCTCTCCCTCTCAGTGTCTTCTATGGTTCCTGGTACGTCTTCTTATCCTATCTCTAGCTTTGTCTCGTATCATGTGTTTACACCAGTTCATTGAGTTTATTTAACTGCTCTAACTGCATATCTTGAGCCGCGACATATCAAGGAAGCAGTGCAGGATGAACGCTGGAAATAGGTGATGATCTTAGAGATTGAAGCATTGGAACATAATAAAACTTGGAGTATTGTATCACTTCTGCCAAGAAAGGAAGGAATTGGCAGTCAACGGGTCTTCCAAATTAAGTATTAATCTGACGGATCACTCGAATGATGCAAAGCTCGTCTTGTGGTGCAACGCAATCATCAAGTTGAAGGTAATGACTATCATGAGACTTTTGCACTTATCATTAAAATAACGACTATTCATACTCTTCTTCAAATCGTCACTGCTAAAAAATGGGAAGTACACCATATGGATGTTCATAATTCCTTTCTTCATGTGGAGTTAGCAAAGAGGTCTACATGAAGCTTCCTCCTAGTTATTGCCACACATATCCTAATCAGGTTTATCGCCTTCACAATTCTTTATATGGGCTCAAACAAGCTCCGCGTTTTTGGTTCTCAAAACTATCTCAAGCCTTGTTAGAGTTTGGTTTTGCTCAGTCTTACAAAGACTACTCTCTTTTTGCTTACTAAAAAGACGATACGGATTTGGTGTCTTGGTGTACGTTGATGACCTGATTATTTATGGTAATGACTCTGCTATGATTGCTCAATTTAAGGAATATATGGGTCATTGCTTTCATATGAAAGATCTCGGTCGCTTAAATATTTTTTTGGTATTGAAGTTAGTCGCGGCAAACAAGGGATCTATTTGTTGAAACGCAAGTATGTTATGGATATTGTCGATGAAAGTACGTTACTTGGTTCGAAACCCGCGCCTACACCTTTAGAGCAAAAGCATTGCCTTGCTGCTACAGCACGAGAGCCTGACTCTTGATGATCCTAAACATATCTCTGTCTCCATGCATATCTTATCTCAATTTATGCAAGGTCCGAAACAAGTTCATTGGGATGCCGCTCTTCGCGTTGTTCAGTATCTCAAAGGCTTTTGTGATGAAGGCATCATGTTAAGCTCGGCTCCGAATCTTCAGCTCTCGATCTACTGTGACTCTGACTAGGCCTCGTATACTCTTACTCGACGTTCTCTTAGTGCATATGTTGTTCTTCTTGGCGGCTCACTTATTAGTTGGAAGACCAAGCAGCAAAATACAGTCTCTCGTTTTTCCATTGAGGCGGAATATCGTGCCATGTCAGTGGATTTGCGTGAGGTTAAGCTATTACAAAAACTTCTAATATATATTGGCATTGATGTTTCTTTACCTACAAGTTTCTTTTGTGACAGTAAAGCAGCAATCCATATTACTGCTAATCCATGTTTTCATGAACGAACTAAGCATATTGAGTCTGACTTTCATGCAGTACGTGATGTTGTTCGTGATAAGATCATTAAGACCACTTATGTTCACACTACTACTCAGCTAGTCGATGTTTTAACAAAAGATTTACCATGCGATCAGTTCATCTATCTTTTGTTCAAGTTGGGCATTCAGGATCTTCACGCTCCAATGTGAGGAAGAAAGATTGTTGGAAATCAAATAATGAACAGTGAATTTTGTCACTTTTCCGGTGAGTTTTTCGGCAAGTGTGTTATTCGGAATTGTCCCACATTGCTTGGGAAAACATTTCTCAAGTGGTATATATAGAGATTACTCATGTAAGGTTTACAAGTGAATAGCAAAGGGAAACTATGCATGGTGAAAGTTCGAGAGGAGAACCACACGCATGCGCGCAGGGGCCGCCGCTGCCAGCCACCTCGGCTCGGTTCAGCACTGCACGGCACGATCGCGGGCTGCGGGCTGTGGGCCGCAGGCTGAATATCTCAGGCCTAATATTTTGTAGAAAAATTTTGTTAAAGGCTTGGCCCATTTAGCTCTCGGCCCATCTCAATATAGCTAGCTTCTGGCCTAGCTCCAGCTTGGCCAGCTCCAACTCAAGCTCGTGCGACCAGCTCCAGCTTTCGGACCAGCCCCAGCTCTCGGCCAGCTCCAACTCAAGCTCGTGCGACCAGCTCCAGCTTTCGGACCAGCCCCAGCTCTCGGCCTAGCACCAGCGCGCTTGTCTTAGGATTCTTAAATTACGGTAACCGTATTACTACAGGCACTTTTTAGAATTAAGGAAAGAGTTTCGACTCGACTTCGTTCGGTTTAAGATTGTTAAACGTTTTAAACTAAGTTTATTACTAAATCTGGTTGTATGGTCCCTACAATCTTAATTCTAAAAAATATGCTCTATAGCTACCGCTTTATATCGGGTTTCGGTTTTAACGGTTTAAAATGTTTTTCCGGTTCATGATCATTTTAAACGTTTCCGCGATATTTTACTGATAATTTCCTGTTTCTGTCTTACAGATAACAACCAAGAATACTGAAACTATCCATATTGATGGACATATTGACGAGTTTGCCGATAAGTGATAGTAGGATTTTAGTCCTATTAAGGGCTATCAATCACCCACGTTGTAGTATGGACTTTTATGTCAATCCATAATGGGAAAGTACTAAGCAGTGAGAATATGTTGGATGCTTAAAAGACAAGTTGATAGTAAAAAGGGTTTGGGTGCTAAGGGTCCTAGGTGCAAAGAAAGTAAAAATGCATAAAACAGAGAAATGCTTCAAACACTTTGGATGCAAAACAGAGCAAATGCAAGAAAGGTAAAAACGTGCAATCCAGGGTAAGGTCGTTCCTGAGGAAAAAGGGTAACTAACTTGGGTATCCATCCTGGGCTACCTAGGTACCTAACATACCTCAAACAATAAGCTGACCCCTAGACAGTANACTAACAATCAATTCCAATGTCTTGGCAACCAATCTCAAGCAAGATAATCATAGAATCAACTGTCGTCATAGACAATGACTACCTAGTAGGAATTAACATCTACTACCCTTGCTAACTCGTTTCCCATGACTATTCACAAAGAATGGAAAACGAGTCTCTGCAACCCCCTCGGTCCGGTCACATGCAAATACTCACCTCTCGGTG
>OVBE01005194.1:0-22195 GCA_900406425.1 Iberis pinnata | reverse complement strand
CTTTTTCCCGCATTGGGTTTTTGGTCAATCACTAAGGTTTTAACGAGGCATGTTATCAACTTCGTTACAGCTTTCTAAGAAGAATTTGGAATAAGTATTTATTTAAATACTTGANAATACTTGGCGAAAATAAGGAGAGCTTCTAGAAGCTGAAACTTGCCTTCCAAGGCTTATCTTCTAGAAGCTGCTTTCCATTTCTTTTATTTTGCTTTCCATTTCCTTTTAGTATTTATTTTTATTTTCCTTTAAGGAATGAGATATTTTAGAAAAATCTTTAGGCTCATGTGCCTATAAATATATTTCGAAACCCTCTCTATTTCTTAGCAAGATTTATGTCGAAAACTTTTAAGGATTGTTTAAGAACAATTGTTGAATTCCTCTTGCTCATTGGATTTAGAATCCCAGCAATATGCATCTGTAAGAGATCCAGAAAGCCCGCAATTGTTTGATTGTCTAGTTCATAAGACAATCAAATTCCTATATTCTTTTCATCTCACAAAATCGCACAAATCAATTCCCTTTGTCAGAGTTGATCCAAGAGCGTTTCAAGTGAAAGGGAATTGATTTGTGCGATTTTGTGAGATGAAAAGAATATATGAATTTGATTGTCTTATGAACTAGACAATCAAACAATTGTAGGCTTTCTGGATCTCTTACAGATGTAGATTGCCAGGATTCTAAATCCAATGAGAAAGAGGAATTCAACAATTGTTCTTAAAAAATCCTTAAAAGTTTTTGACATAAATCTTGCGAAGAAAATAGAGAGGGTTTCGAAACATATTTATAGGCACATGAGCCTATGGATTTTTCTAACATATCCCATTCCTTAAAGGAAAATAAAAAGAAATACTAAAAACAAATGAAAAGAAAAATAAAAGAAATGGAAAGCAGCTTCTAGAAGATAAACCTTGGAAGGCAAGTTTCGGCTTCTAGAAGCTCTCCTTATTTTCGCCAAGTATTTAAATAAATATTTATTCCAAATTCTTCTCAGAAAGCTCTAACGAAGTGGATCACGTGCCTCGTTAAAACCTTAGTGATTGACCAAAAACCCAATGCGGGAAAAAGTTATCATCTCGACTAAGGACAAAAGAGTACAGACATTACCCACTTAGCTAACTAATCATAGATCTGGTTCTTCTGGAACATCAAGCCTGAACAGCTGATAGATGTTGCAAGCTTGATCTTCTACCTCTAAATGTTGCATCACGTGGGCCTGATTAGCTAGCTCTCTTGCATTTGATCTCGTGATCCTCCCTTCAGGTTCAAGCTGCTCCAGTTCAAGCTTCGGTTCAGGTTTTGGTTCATCCATGCTCACATCATCGAGGGTGCAGAAGTGAGCTCATAACTTGGGCGTCATCATTATCGACCCTGAGGGTGAGCTTCTGGTCGTGCCTACGGAGAATGTAGGTGAGAGGGTTTATGATGTTGATCATGCTATCGTCAAAGTGAATGAAGAGGGTGAGATAGAGGATCCCGATTGTGGAGATGATGACGTCGAGATAGAGAACAAAAAAGAAGATGATTGGGGCGCGACATAGCGCTATAGAGAGGGTGCCAAAAAAATGCCCTTCGAGTTTTATTACGATGACATCCTGAAGATGTATCCTGTGGGGACCTTGTTCTTCGATTGGTCCCTCTTGGGTCTTTTGTGGAGGATGAGAAGGATAACAAGACGACAAATATTTTTGATGATTTTGCCTCCTCTTATGTCAAGGTACCTCGTCGTATTATCTTATTGAGGTGGGTGTTGCGCCACACTAATCCTCTCACATTTCTTTCAGACAGTGATGCTTGGGAACAACATGTTTAGGTGGTTCAAATTGAAGGTGAGGGAGGAAACCGAAGCTTCGATGTGCATGGCTCAATATGGAGACAAGTTCCACAACTTGTATTATAGGAGAAGAAGAAAGCCAAGGATTTGGCGGAGGTGGGGGCGACTCTCGACGCCCAAGCTAAAAAAAGTCACTTATTGGCTGAGAGAGCTACGATGCAAATGAAGCTTGCTATGGTGGAGTATGAAGCTCTAAAGACTGAAAACGAGAGGATCTCCTCTCGAAATGTCAAACTGGAGGTCGAAGTCAAGAGGTTGTGCGAGGTAAATGCCAAGATGAATCTTCGTTACGATGATGCCAACAAGCAAAAGTCCCATTTGATGAGGAAATTTGACCAGCTTGTTCGGGAGAAGGTAAAGGAGACTGAGAGGTCATGGCGGGCTGGCGTTGACGAACGCTTTGCTAAGGTTCGTCGTCATCTAGAGGAAAGGCGTAGTGTGCAGCCTATGGAGGAGGCGATTGCATGTTTTAAGAGGTCTGCAGACCTTTTTGATATGGTGAAAAGCTTTTGTGGAGTGGTGCATGATCTGGTGGTCGAGGCGGTGAAGGAGCAGCTGGAAGCGAAGTAAGACGCCCGTGAGAGGATGATCGTGACTGAGTTGACAGATGAGGACCTAGTCGATCCACTGATACTTTCCAGTGAGCTTCCTCAACTGGTCGACGACCAGGCTTCGTCGATTCAGCCTGCTGGGGCTGATGACGCTCCTCCAGACCAAAACGCTTGATTTTTATTTTCTATTTAAATTTGAACTGTTTTGTTGTATCTTCTAGTCCGTTTTCGGTGATGTAAAGACTTTTTCACTTAATGGAATATTTTTTCGGCTTAGGAGTTGTTTGCAACTTCTGTTTACTTTGTTCTTTGTACGTCATCGAATGGTTAATATACGATATTGACTCGAAGGTACGAGGTTGCGTTAACCTTGGTTTTCCCTTTTTATTCTAGGTAGTCGACAACCTGTCGAGTCTAGGCTCGGCTTAGGCTGTGGTCGGAGTACTCTATAAAATGCAAGTATGCTACTTGGCTTTTCGAGTGCAAGTGTCATTGCTTATTTGTTCCTTAATTCTGTAGCGAACATCTAGCTAGGATGTCACTGCGATTTCGAGCTCGGATTTAATTTCTTTTTTCGAGGTTCAACTCGGCGAGTTCGGACTTGGCTTTAGTTCTTTTTTCGAGGTTCAGCTCGGCGAGTTCGGGCTCGGGTTTGTGATTTAGCGATATGGAACTGAATTAGTTTGGTAATGAAGGGTAATGAGGGGCGTTTATTCCCCCCCCTTTTTTTTACAGCTGCACCCTTATTTTGAGCTGCCTACGTACCCACTATAGAGGGATCAAGCCATTCATAGTTCATGTTACAACCATACTTGATTTAGTAGTAGTAGAGGTTGAGATGTCGTGCGTTCCCGGATCTTGGTTGCATCGTTCCCTCAAGGTCGACGAGCTGGTAGATGCCTGGCTTGACGACTTTCATTACTTGGTAGGGGCCTTCCCATTTGATGCCAAGTTTGCCGGCGCGATACTCCTTGGTTTTATTGAAGACATGACGAAGGATTATGTTGCCTTCTGAGAATCGTCTCACATTCACGTTTTTATTGTAATATCTAGCCGCAGCTTGTTGATAGTTCTGGATGCGGAGTAAGGCTTGATTATGATGTTCTTCGGCTTCGTCTAGGCAGTCGTGTAGCATTGCATCGTCGAGGTCGCTTAGCTATGGCATCTTTAGGCGTCGTAGACTGTAAACATTTGCCTCAGCGGATACCATGGCTTCGACTCTGTAAGACATTGAGAATGAGGTTTTATTTGTTGCTTCTCTTGGTGTTGTCCTATGAGACCACATGACGCCTTCTAGCTCGTCGGCCCATAAGATCTTTTTGTTTTATAGTCATTTTTTTGAGCCCATTGACGACCATCTTGTTGGTTTCTTTGGCTTGTCTGTTTCCCTATGGGTATCACATCATTGAGTGGCTTAGACGGATGTTCCACTTGGTGCAGAAATTTTCAAACTTATGGGAGAAAAATTGGATGTTGTTGTTGGTGACAATTTCGTAGGGTAGGTCGTGCCTGCAAATGATGTACTCCCATACGAATTTTGGGACTTCACCGTCCTGGATCTTTGAGAAAGCATTTTCCTCTAGCTACTTGGTAAAGTAGTCTGTCATGACGAGTAGGAAACGTTTGCCTCACGATGTTCGCATAGGTCCCACAATGTCTATGGCCCATCACAAGAAGGGGTATGGCAAGGCGGACGTCCGCAGAAGTTTGGTGGTTGATATCTTGTCGGGGCGTGGTGTTGGCATTGATCGCACTTAAATGCATATTTGTGACTGTCTGATATCATAGTCGGCCAATAGTTCTAGTGCTTTTTTTTTATTTTGAGCGCAAGTGCCCGCTCGTTCGAGTGATTTCCTCATGCGCCATCATGTGTTTCTCGGATGACGCGGTCGGCTTTGTCGATGCCGAGGCAGGTTAGCAGAATGCCTATGGAATCTTGCCATAGTAGGTGTTCATCGATCATAACGTAGTGCGATGCTTTTGTTTTAAGCCTGCAGGCAGCCCACTTGTCTTTGGGTATGGTTCCATCTGCTATGTAAAGTTTAATTTCGTCCCTCCAGTCGACAGTTGGCGGTTCTTGGTTAGCTCTGTATTTAAAGTCGTCTTTGGCGAGTTCTAGGTCGTCGATGTAATGGACAA
Source organism: Iberis pinnata (assembly GCA_900406425.1). NCBI lineage: Eukaryota > Viridiplantae > Streptophyta > Magnoliopsida > Brassicales > Brassicaceae > Iberis > Iberis pinnata. Next base: position 17,674 of record OVBE01005194.1, on the reverse strand, counting down.
AGCTCATGCTTATACTTGGCTTTGGGATTTCTTCGACCAGGATGATCCTTCGAAGGTTGGAACCGGATGTCGAAGCTATTATAGCCAATGCATCGGCGACCTTGTTCTCGCTTTGGAGAATCTTGACTATTTTGAAGTGATCGAGTTCTCGTGCGAGGTTTTGTACCACTCAGAGGTATGTGTCCATCCTTTTGCTTTTAGCCTCGTAGTCCCCTGTAAACTGGCTGGCGATGAGTTGGGCGTCGCAGAAGGCGCGTATCTTCTTGGCGCGGATTCCCTGTGCTAACTTCAATCGACAATAATTACTTCGTATTCGGCCTCGTTGTTGGGTAGCTATCTTTTGGGAAAGATTTGTTTAGGTCGGTAAAGTCGACGCATACTCTCCATTTGTTGTTCTTTTTCTTTATGACTACTGGGTTCGCCAGCCATTCGGGTTACTTGACTTTGGCTATTGACCCAACTTGCAATAATCTATTAACCTCGTCGTTACCTTCTTGTGCCCTTTCGGGTCCTAACTTCCGTCATTTTTTTTTTTGATGGGTTTGAACGTTAGGTCGACATTTAGCTGATGGAAGGTGATGCTTGGCTCAATTCCCTTCATAGATTCAAGCGACCATGCGAACGTGTCAGTGTTTTTTAGGAAGATGATCAGCTATACTCTTATCCCTTTGTCTAACTTGTGGCCAATCCCGATGCATCTCTCTGAATAGTTATCATCTTTATTGACTTGGTCGATGGTTTCGCATTCGAGGATTTTACGGTCTTGGTGGAGGTATGGCCGCTCCAAGCTCCCCATCTGTAGTTGCTATAATCCGGCGCTATTTCGTGCTTTGTGCTCCATGATGAAACATGTACTTGCTGCTCTTTGGTTGCTCCCGAGGGTGATGGTTCTCATGCTCGACGGGATTTTGACACATTGATGGAAGATTGAGACTGCCGCTTTTGTTTCCGACAACCATGGATTTCCTAGGATGGCGTTGAAGATTGGATGCTCGTCAACGACCTGGAACTTGGTGATAACCACGTCTCTTCCCACTTGAACTGGTAGTTTGATGGAGCATATCGTTTTCACCATGTCGCCTCCAAAGCCGGTGAGGGACTGGGTTGTCCTCTTTATCTCTTCTTCCTCGATTTCCATTTTGCGCATTGTACTTTTGAATAGTATGTCTACCAATTTCCCAATGTCAATGAGGATTCTTGTCACCTCACAATCATTAATAACAAGTTCAACGATGATGAATTCCTTCTGGATATCATCTACCCTGATCAGGTCGTCACTGGTGAACCTGATTGGTTCGTGCCATAGTGGCATATTGGTCGATCCTCTTCGCGTGTTAAGCACCAAACGTTCCGATCTTTTTTATGCTTGCAGGGCGTCCTCGCGTTGCTGGATAACTCCTATGATGACGTTTATTCTCCGTCGCGGGTTAGGGATGTCGCATATTCGTTCATTGTTGTCCTGCCTTCGGGGAAGGATCATATCCGTCTTGACGATATGTCTTTCTTGTTTTCTTCCTTGTGCTCTCGGTTTTGGTTTGGTCTATGGTTTTGTGATCGTTCCCTTTGGTTTCTTGGTGGATATTGATCAGCTATTCTATTCCCGTCTTGTCCACATTCATCTTGATATTTTTTAACAGCATGTCCTTCAGGTGGCGACAGTCTGCCGTGCTGTGACCTTGGCGGTTGTGGAAATCACAGAAGGCGTCACAGTCGTCGTCGCGTTGCCTGTGGTTTTTGTTCTTCGACGAGGTAGTTTGCATGTCTATTCCCTTTGGCGATTTTAGGTTGACCTTCATAGAACTGGCGTGGGTTAGGTTCGCCATGTCTTTGGAGTGTATGAAGTCGTCTGAATGGGTTAGGTTCGCCATGCCTTTGGAGTGTCGTAGATTAAGGTTTGCTCTTTCCTTTCAAATAAGTCCCCAGCGGAGTCGCCAATTGTTGGATCTAGGGTGAAGGTCCCCCTTGATTTGAGTTCATATTTGAAAGGGATGATTACAAGAAAGGTGAGGTCGTCGACAAACTCGACGAGCTCAAATAAGAATAAGATGTTTAAGGGCGTCAATTTATCTCTCTAAATCTCTCTAGGTTTCTTCTCTCAGAATTGCGGACCCTTTCCTCGTGGAAGCTCTTCCCCTTCTTATAGTGTTTCTTTATCATCATTCGGCAATGCTGGACAGGTGACTAGGCGCACTGTTTCTTCCATGTAATTCTTCCATGGATTGGTCAATATGTCATTGTTATACGGGGTTACATGGACTAGGGGCACTGTTCTTTCGGTGCTTCTGCTCGCCTCGTTGCTCTATGAGATGTGCCTATGAATTGGGCTTCTAAGATAGACTCTGCCCATTGGACCCGGGCGAAGTCCATTCCCTACAAACATGAACAAATTTATAAAGACACTAAAAAATAAAGGATTATGAATAGAATCAAAAATCAGTTTATAAAACAAAATTCAAAACTTAATAAAAACACATATACATGACTAAGGAATATAAAAAAACGGATTTCAAAAGAACATTTGAAGTTTTGATGGATCAGACCAAGTGAAAAAAACACTATAGTCCACCAACAGTTGGTGAACCCTCCTAAAAAAAAATTCAAATGTAATCTCATGAATTATAACCACGAGCAATTCCACTAGCAATAAAAAAAATTATAACAATTCGTATGGATCCTCACAAAATACTAAAAATGACAACGATATAAAGAAATTTCTTTGGATGTTTTGAGAGAAACCAATACAAAAAAAGACTGCAAATCATTCTAGATTGTAGCGACTAGGAGACCTATATTTCCTCAACCAAAAACACTAAAATGAGAAAGAACTAGTGTATGACCGATACGACTAGAAAAAGACGATGAAACCAAAATCATAAGAAGTGGATCATGAGCATGTGAAACCATAACCAAAGCCACAAACATTTTTCTTTACAAGGAGGGTGAAGCAAAATCTCAAGCTAATCAACCAATACTATTAAGCTAAATCGGCCAACCTAGCGACAAATATCAAAGCTTGGACCCTGACTACCCCCACACCCAACAAAATCCACCCTGCAAGACCAAGACCCAACCAATGCGACTGTAACATTCCAACCCGGGAACCCAGCTCATTTTGTTTTTGATTGCAAAAACCCAAAGAATTGTTAATAAAATCCCATCAGAGTCCACTATTCTAAAAGTTATAAAAGGAGACATAAGAGAGGGGTTGAGAACCATAGCCACATTTTCTCTCCTCTCTTTCTCTCCTCTTCTTCTCCTGCGCCGAAACCAGATTCTCAATGAAGCCCTAGCCGTCAAGCATCAATGGAGAAAGAAATGTGTTGCAGTCTCATGCGGAAACAGATTCAAGCAGTCTCATGAAAAGTCAGAAATGGATAGGTAAAAGACCTTGGATTGTCACAATACTTTCTAAATAAGTATATCTCTCCTTATCTATCTTCCAGAAAAAGCGGTTCATCATTTGGAGTTGTATGTTGAGAGTTATGCATGTTTTACCCAGAGGTGTCTGTGCAGAACAGATCTGCGACCAGTCGGAGAAGAGCGCATGTTTGGAGGGGTAAATGTAATCTAATCGGGATGATTTTTGGATAGAAGCTAGAGGACATCCATATCTTCAATCTGAACGGTGTGATCTTCAAACCAACGGTTAGTATTAGAGTTATTCAATCATCTTTGAGCATCATCGGTTCTGTCAGATTTTTAGATCTGTGAGTTTGGATTTTATGAGTTGTTTGGACCACCTAAAGGACTTAGATTGGTTTGATACTTCACAGAATCCTACTAGACTCGTGTATATAGCTTTCTACATAAGGAAATATCATTATGGAGCTCGTCTTCATGGGAAACGCGTCATCAAATCAGAAGCTATGAATTTGTCTCTTTTCCATCTCTTTCGGGATGCATTCTTTCAAATTATTCCTTTCTATCTCAAACTAAGGCTAAGGCGAGGGACATGTCTAAAATCTCTCTTTCCCTTCTTCTACTTCTCTCATCTATGTTAGTCTTTGGTTAAATCTTGCTGCTTGTATATCTGGGTTGATTATTCTGTGTGTATTATGTAAGACAAAGAATATATTATAGGAATAGAGGTAAATTGGATATTGTTTGAGCATGTTGATTGTTTAGTGTGTGTTGTTTGTTCACGAGCTTGAAACACTATAACGGGTGGCAATCGTGACATGAGAGTAAGATGTTAAGCATCTACATCGGAGAGGAACCAAACTCTTGTGTTGTGTGGTGTTTCGAGTCATTTGGTAACGGGTGGATACCGTGGTGTCAGGGAATGTAGATGCAGAGCATCCAATTCCAGGGAGGAACCAACCTTCTGGCATTGTGAGATGACTCAGCTAAACACGAGTTAGGGTTGAATGACCGTACCAGGGGTCAGGAGACCCTAGACGCGGGAGGACGCTGTTAAGGGCCTCGATTGGTGATTAATCTTCTGCGAGGTGAAAGGGTCGCTCCCTTTCATATGAGCCTGTAGACGGCGGGTCAGCGCTGCGTAAGGACCTTGTTTGATAATATATGTGTGAGCTCTAGGTTCATGTGTTTGAAACTATATGCTTGATTTAGGCTTAGATTGTGTGGTTGATTGATAGTATTTTGTAAGTGATTGTGGGTTCTTGGATCCCCCTTCACCGAGTAAGCTCTTCCCATGAGTTTACTCACCCCCGCTTCCCTTCTATTTTCTCCTTATAGGTGTACATAACGAGTTGACTAAGTTGGATTCTTGAAGTGTTGGATTTGGGCGGTTTCGGTTTTAATAATTCAGAATAAGCTTATGATATTTTAAACTATTTCATAAAATGAATTTAATGTTTCATTTAATACTCCGTTTATTTTGGATTTCATAATAAAAGTGACCTTTCGGTTTTTAAAGTTAGTTAATAGACTGATTTTACCCTAACGGTAAAATCAGGATGTTACAGCGACACAAGCTAGGCTTATAACCTGAACAAACTCATTTGATACTCAAGGCAAAAAAAAAAACCCACATGTACTGCAATGCGGAAAGGATGAGATGATTATATATTGAAGCATAAACCTAGGTCTGTGTCTTATGATTGGCACATTTGACTTATGAGTCACACTCAAGATGGTAGAATCGGTTATTCATTGGGATTGCATAACTTGTACTATGGTCATTGCTTTTATATACAAAAGCTATCAAATTTTCCTTTTGGTTGAGAGACTTTGTTTGGCAAGAAGGGTTATTGTTGATATTTATTTTTTCTGCTTCAATACCCTCTATAAAATCGAGGTGGGAGGATTCACCTATGAGTTTGTATCTTAGTGATAAGATGCTCATTGGAGGCAAAAATTTGATAAATATATCAGCAATACGTTGAAAAGCTACTATATGGTTTATGATTAAATTTCCGAGACCTACAATTTTCCTTGCATAATGATAGTTTGTTTCCATGTGTTTAGTTCTTGAGTGAAGAGCTAGATTGACTGAAAGATAGACAACTGATATTATCACAAAAGAGTTGAGCCGGTGTTGATTGTGTCAAACCAATGTCCCAAAGAAGATTTGAAAACCAGGACTATAAGGAAATTATGTCAGACAACATTGTTGATGATCTAACGATTGTGTATTGCTTTTTTTTTTTGTAGACTAAATGATTATATTTGGTGGAGAAATCATTAGTACATCTTCTAATTTTTTTTACATCCTGTCCAATCTGAGTAGCTATATTGCCCATTGAATTTGTTGTAGAAGTGAAGTGAATGCCCATCTGAATTGAAATGTACCCCAGAATTCTTTTTAGTAGAGCACAATCTAGTTTAGTTGGATTGTGCATTCTCTGACATATTAAGTTGACTGCAAATTGAATGTCTAGTCTTGTGAGAGTTAAATATTACAACTTTCTTGCTAGGCTTCTGAAAAAGGTGGGTTTTGAGAAGGCATTATGATGGTTTGACACTCTGCTAAGTTGAATATGGTAGCTATTGGACAACAAACTACAAGAAAACATGGCATAAACCGACCAGAAAAATTGATGGGTTTCAATCCGTCAGTAATACCGACGGGAAAACCATTGGAACAAATTTTTGTCGGTAAATTTACCAACGAGAATTTACCGACGGACATCAATCCGTTAGAATTCCGACACTAAATTTGCCCATTTGAAACTAACCGTTTTATGGTTAAATCCATCGGTAATCCGTCAGAAACTCTAAATTTGGGGTTTCATTTATATTTTATTAAACATATTTTTATGTTTATGATTACTACTTACATTCTATTAAAAATAACTAAATTATAAATACTAAATTTGGGAGTTCAAAATACTTATATGTTCTTTTTTTCGACCTGGGCACAACGGGCCGCTCAGTTGGCCCTACAACATATTTTTTTATTTTTAACGGGAATGAGATTCGAACCCCCAATCTTTAATTCGAGGTGTGAGGTGCGAACCACTAGGGTACGAGCACTCCACATTTATATGTTCAAATGCAAGAATTTACTGACAGTTGCAATCCAAATGAATGTTTTGATTTTATAAATATATTTGAACTCCCAAATTCAGTAATCATTTGAACATATAAATATGTTGAATAAAATATAAATGTATTCGGTAATCCGCCGGAAACTCTAAATTTGGGGTTTGAGACCCTAAACATGTGTTTCAATATTTTTTTTTAATTACATGATTATAAATAACATAATAAATGATGGATTGATTCATATTTCATACTTTAAAACATGAATACAAATTACTGGAACTACATTTCAGGAAACATGTTATCATATGATCTTTATAATCAAAAGTGTTATATAAATTATTTGGACAAAAAAGTGTTATATAAATTATAAGATGATCAACCGCAAAGTCTGAAACTAGAAAACATGTTATCAATTGTGTTTGATTATTGTTGCATTATAATAGTTAACGTGTTATCATTCGTTTGTGTTTATGAATGATCCTGAAACCAAATCTTAAATGAATCCCTAAACCAAACCCTAAAATTTTTGGTCAAAACCCGACGGATTAATGACGGATCGTTAATCCTTCGGTCATTTCGACATGCAATATGTCGAAAACGTCGACGTGGCTTGCCGCGTTTTATATTCCCAAAATGTTGGGAAACCGGCGAAAATACAATTTTTTTTGACACCGATGGATTTTAATAAAACCAACGGATTGGTCCATCATTTTTTGGATATATATCCAAAACCCATACTCTTTTTCTCCATTTTTGCGCGAGAAACAAAGATTTTTTTTGAAGAAAAAAGCTTCAATCCTCCATTATTAACCGATCAATGGGCGGAAAAAACTTTATGTAAGTTGTATTAACTTGCTATAGGCTTATAGTGTTGATTTTGATGGATTAAAACGATTATTTTAGGATTTTTGGAAAGTTTAGGGTTTTTGGGAAGTTTTGAGAACTTTCATGGATTTAGGATTGTTTGGTTTTTTGTTAATTGTCAGATATATGTATTGAATGTGTTGTGCGGTTTAAAATGAATTAGAAGTGTTTAGGTTTTAGGGAACATGTGATTTCGCCATAACTTACCTAGTCCGGCCAAGACCCTTGGTTCGGATCTTTACACTATTTGGACATCCGGAAAGTATAAGTAAAAGAACAAAATGAACTTAAACCTAACTTAAAGCTAACTTAAACGATTAAGGCAATCTAAATTGCCTCGTTGATTACTTATGCCTCTTTATGTTTCAGGGACTAAAGGGGATTTAGGGCTTAGCGCGAGACATGAAGGCTAGGCGGAAGAGTGGTTATCATTGGATAGTTGATAGGATCGATATGTTTAACTTGTAATACTTTATAGCAAATTAAACAAGTTATATCAAATCCTGTTTATTATCAATAAAGATCACATTTATTTATTTCCGCATTCATATAGTACTTACGGCTTAATAAATTAAGGATAAGACATAAAACATATTGGTTGGCTCGAATCACTTAGTGATTTGAGTGTGAAACAGCCGTCTACAGATTTAGTGTTTGGGATAGGACGTTTTAGTTGTAATCTTATGTTGTAGTTCTTCTTTGATTCCAGAGGTTTTGTCTATACTTCTCAGCTTATGGCTAGATCAAAGTATACCTCCCGGTTGTAATTTGGGTTTTACCTCTCAATAGACGATAAAAAAGTAATAAATAAGAAGTAAATATGAAAGTTGCGTATATGCATGTTTTAAATAAATAACATAAACGTGATTAATTTAAGCCTTGAAGTGATCAATCTGGATATTTTCAACCTGAAGCTTCTTGAAATCACTTCTGTTTCTTGACACAAAGAACTTGCCCCAATTGTGCCTTTTGTAACAAGGCGGGTTTTCTTCACTTATAATCTCCTCCAATGGCTCAATGTTGGCTTTATGTGATGGGAAAAAGAAGAATGGTATCGAGAATCTCTCTTTGCTTGTGTTCACTACCACTCTATGTTCTGCACTCCAATACTTATAATTTGTCCACACCTACTCGAAACAACATTCATGAAATCTAATATAAGTATGTTAAATGTTATAATATAAGGTCATCATGAGTTTTACCTGCATACAATTGCCAATGTTAATGATCAATGCGTCTGGTATCGGTTTCACTGGGATCCATTGTCCATCTGATCTGCGGCTAACCTGTAATCCACCCACACTATCTTGAGCTAGGACGGTTAGAGCGCCTCCATCTTTGTGGCGTCCAACACCTAATGCTAGCTCGGGGTTCGGACAAGGAGGGTAATGGTTGAACCGCAGAAAACTTGTTTGCTCCTTGAAATAACCAGTAAACCGATCACCAGGTAGATCCAAGCTAATGGATATAAGTTCCAAGAGCTTGAATGCTAACTTCTCAACTTCTTTTGCATATTCTTGACATGCCTCTCTATTTCCCACAAATTCACATTACGGCAAATTCAGATAATAGTATATGGATCCTAAAAGGCCCATTGGGCCTAAGCGTGATTAGAGTGAGAGTCAAAAATGATAACCTGAAATCAAAAGGGGTTTGAGGCCACTGGTTTGTGAGCTTTCTAAGCTCGGAATCTTCCGGGTCTGTAGTCGCCGGAACGATCGTCGGATCCTGCAAGAAAAAATCGAAAATTTCTTTCCAATCTCTAACGTTTTTAGTGTGTTCCTCGTCGTGATATCCCATGGGATTCACTTCGTCTCTTTTCACTCTTCTCTTCTCTTCTGTTGTTAGATTAAAAAATTCTGCCGCTGATTTCTCCACTAGACGCCGTAGATCCAACGGCAAGCCGTGGTTGACTACTTGAAAAAATCCCCATCTCTTGCATGCGTCTGCAATCTCCGTGACGATCGCTGTTTTGTCACTGTCTGGGACTAAGAGAGGAGAGAGGTCGATGGTGGGGATCTCGTCGGAGGAGTTGGTGAGATGAGTGTTGGGTCTGTGTTCTGGAGCTTGGATAAAAGCTTCGTCAAGTCCTCCCATGGCGGATTTTGATCTTTGGAGTTGGAGATATCGATGATTTGTGGTGCGGTTGGAAGTCAGTTTATGACATGTGTGTGAAAGAAAAACATGAGATGTATCTAGACTAGTTTATGTAAACAATTAATTTTATTTTTATCATGAGAGGTTGATTTGGATTTTTACACTCAGTCACTGATTATTATTTTCATGTATTTTAGTATTTGTGAATTCTATAATTCAATCACTATCAAATTATAGGTAGCTTTGTTTGAATTGCAATTTTTCTCTTTCTTCATTTCATTAACCATTTGGTCACTAACCACACCCAATTTCTTGATAAGTTATCTTTATAATTTTTATAAATAATCTCGACATAATTATAATTTTTTTATGATGTATAGTATCAGCAGAATAGAAAGATAAATGAAACACCATAATAAAAAGAAATATATCATGTAAGAATATACCATTCTCAGTACAAATTTGTGTTCTCATTGCATTACATGGCCGGACATAGCATATACGATTAATATGTACCTTGTTGATAGGGGGTGCAATGAAATTGAGCAAAAAACTAAATTATACAAGGAAGTTATGGTTTTTTGAATAAATTGATTAGTCTTATTATACATATATATATTGATTAGTCTTAATATATATATATATATATATATATATATTATGATTCTGGTATTCGAAGTCTCGGATGACTCCGACTAGACCCAAAACGTCTGCAGTCGCCAAAGGTATCTAGGAAGACCGCCGGAGTTTATCTCATATTAATTGGCGGTAGTCGGGATTCGAAACCAGGTGGCGAAACTCACAACTGTGAGCCTTTTACCATCAGAGTTAGAAGTTCCGGTTAGAAATGTTGTATATCGTGAGTCCTTAGTATCTACATAAGGTCCTACATTCGCCACTGATTGGACTTTACAATAATCTTTGATAAAAACAAAAATTATGGATAAATTTATACAAAAAATAACAAAAAATAATTTCAAGAAATACTAAAAAGGCGTATTAAATCACACATCTGAGGTAATTTATGTTTTAATGAGTTTTTAAATTATTTTAGGTGAATTGATAAAGTTCATATGATTTTTTTTAAAAATTTTCTACAATCCCACGTAAACATAGGATTCGAAATTTTGTATTTTTAACTAAAAATATCCACTAAAATACCATAAAATCACCATAAATCTAGTATTTAAAATATTTTTAATAACTGTGAATTTCATGAGATTTTAAAACTCTTATTTGAATAACAATAGATTTTATAAGACTTTTTTATTAAGATTTTTCATAAGACTTTTTAAAATTCTTGTTTGAATAACATTGAATTTGTCATTTTTAATGCACTCAAAATTTCATATTCAAAATGCCCCATAAATCATTGTTAGTATTGTAGTGAATAAGAGTTTAGAGAATGAATTTTGAAAGCTTACTTCTCATTAATTCAACGATGACATTATATAGCCTTTACAATAAAACATATGATGCAAATCTAGCAACAATAAAATCAGATCAAAACAAAACCAAATCTAAACAAATGGATCACATCAAGTGATCTTATTACTCAAACCAGTAAGCTATAAAACCAAACCAACTAAACCGTTTTATTCATTCCAACACCAACAAATCCTCCTTAAACTAATTTTTTTTTAAAAGTTCAATATATCTGCAGCAGAACAAACTCCAAGCTTCTCCCTGCAATGCTCAAATTACTCACGCTTTAATGACTTCGTGAATATGTCTGCCACCTGTTCGTGAGTTCCACAATGCTCAAGACTTATGATTCCATCTTTAACCAAGTCTCTAAGTAAGTGAAAACGAACTCTATTGTGTTTACACCTTCCATGAAAGACTGGATTTTTAGATAACTTAATGGTAGAAGTATTATCACAAAGAATCACAGTACACCCTCCTGCATCACCACCTAATTCACTTAGAATTCTCTTGAACCATATTACTTGACACGCACATACTGATGCAGCTACATATTCAGCCTCTGTAGTCGATAATGTGACAATTGGCTGCTTCTTAGATGACCACACTAAAACTGCATTATCCATGAGAAAAACATATTCGGATGTGCTTCTCTTACTCTCAATGTCTCCAGCGAAATCACTGTCGGTGTAGACAAGTAATTCACATATTCTTCATCTCTTATACCATAATCCGTAATCCAAAGTCCCTTTCAAATATCTCAGTACTCACTTGGCTGCAGTAAGATATAAAGTGGTCGGCTTTGACATATATCTGCTCAAGATACTTACAACAAATTGTAGGTTCGGTTGTGTGGTTGTGATGTAAATCAAGCTCCCAACAATTTTCTTATAGAATGTTTCATCCACTCTCTCTCCTTCTTCATCCAAGAACAACTTGTTTCCAGGGACCAGAAGATTGCATACTGTATTGCATTCTTCCATTTTGAAACGCTTAAGTAGCTCAGTCGCATACTTTGATTGTGAGATGTGTGTTCCGTGAGGTGTGTGCAACACTTCAATACCCAGGAAATATCTCATATTTCCAAGGTCGGACATGTCAAACTCCTTTTGCATTGAGAGGTTGAAGCTAGTCATCATCGTCTCATCATTACCTGTATAAATCAGGTCGTCCACATAGATACTCACGAACATAGTGTTACCTTTCTCATTTGATTTGAAAAACAATGTTTCCTCGCTATGTGATTTCTCGAATCCTTCCTTGAAGAAGTAATCTTCAATACGACTGAACCATGCCCTCGGAGCTTGCTTTAAGCCATAAAAGGCTTTGTGTAACTTACACACTTTTCCTTATTCTCCTTTAACTTCACAGCCTCTTGGTTGTTGTACATAAACATCATCTTCAAGGATTCCATGGAGAAATGCAGATTTTACATCTAATTGATAGATGTTCCACGCCTCTCGAGCTGCCATATTGATGATGGTTCTGATGGTATCCATCCGAGCTACATGTGCATATACTTCAGTATAGTCAATTCCCTGCTTTTGAGAGTATCCTTTGGCCACCAAGCGAGCTTTGTACTTGCTTATTTCCCCATGTTCATTTAATTTTGTCTTGTAGATCCACTTAACACCGATACATTTTTCTCCTTCAGGTAAAACTTTAAGAACCCATGTCTCATTCTTCATGATTGATTTGATTTCTTCCTTCATGGCAGCTCTCCACTTCTTACTTTTCTCTGCTTCTTCGAAAGTTGTTGGATCACTGAATCTTATTTCAACCATATTCACTTCGTCTTCCTCTTCTTCATTTTGGTTTCCAGTAATGTAACTACTAAGGTACCTCGGAGCTCTTATGGTTCGCCTATCCCTGACTCTTACAGGGGATTCATTTACAGTTTCTTCAACATGATCTTCTTCTGCAATTTCTCCTGTAACTTCTTCTGTCTCTTCTCCATTTTTTGTTGTATCTTCTTTATCACTATCCTCATTCTCACTTTCTTCTCATACAGCTCCGTCATCGTTCCAAGCCAGCTTAGAAGAGAGGTGGTCTTGATCTTTTTCCCAAATCCAGCTTTTTCCCTCCTCAAAGACCACATCTCTACTTATCTCCATCTTTTTGCTCTTTGGATTATATAATCTGTTTCACTTTGATTCCTCAGAGAAACCAAGCAAAATATATACTATGCTCTTATCATCTAGCTTTCCCCATCTTTCATCAGAGATGTGTGTGTGAGCCAGGCATCCCCACACACAAAAATAGTCAACACTTAGTTTCATCCTGTTCCAGGCTTCTTGCGGTGTAATGTCCTTCACAGCTTTAGCAGGACATCTATTAAGGACATGGAATGTCCAACTTACAGCCTCAGGTCAGAAGATCTGTGGAACTTTCCTTGATGTTAACATCGATCTAACCATATTCATAACAGTACGATTATTTCTCTCTGCGATTCCGTTCTGTTGCGGAGTGTATGCAGTGGTTAATTGTCTCCTTAATCCTTTTTCTTTGCAATACTCCATTAATTTATTTGAGGTAAATTCTCCTCCTCTGTCAATCCTCAAACACTTCATACTTTTTTCTGTCTCAATCTCAACTCGGATTTTAAAGATCTTGAATTTTCCAAATGCTTCAAACTTCTCTTTTAGAAAATATACCCAACCTTTCTGACTATAATCATCGATAAAACACAACACATACCTTAAGCCGCTTGTGGAGATGGGATTAATTGGACCACAAATATCCGAATGTAACAACTCTAACACTTCTTTAGCTCTCCACAAGCTCCTTTTCGGGACATGCTTTCTTGATTGCTTTCCAATCAAGCAGTTTGAGCAAATGAAAGTCTGTGTATCAAACGATGGTAGTTTGTGTACCATTTTCTTACTCTGTAACATCTTCATTACTTGATGATTGAGATGTCCATACCTCTCATGCCATAACTTTAGTATATCCTTTGTGCTTACTTTCAAACATTTATTATGCTTTGGTTTGTCATTCTCACAGACTTGATCGGCTAACACAAATAGCCTGTTAGAGCTCATCTTACACTCTGCTATTAACCCTTTTTCTTCATAAAAAATCTTGCAGGTTCCTTTTTGAATGAGTATACTCAATCTTTTCTCTTGAAGCTGTGTAAGACTCAACAAGTTATTTTTAAGTTTAGGAACAAAATACACTTCACTTATGGTGTATGCATTTCCACTCAAACGAATCATTACATTTCCTTTCCCTATGACCTCCATCCTTTTGTTATTTCCCAGTTTCACTAAAAGTTTAAACTCTGTATTCAAATTTGAAAACAGATCCTTGTCTCCACTCATGTGAATAGAACATCCTGAATCAAGGAACCAAAATGTCTTATGTGTATACTCATGATTTCCAGCAAGGGTCATTAGTGTCAAATCTTCATTACCATCGATCTCGTCTTCAACATGAGCCATCAAAAGCATGACTTCATCTTCCAAATTTGCATAATTCGCCTCTTCCTCCCACATTGGACATTCATTTTTAAAATGTCCAAGTTTATGACATTTGTAACACTCTGTGGTACTCTTGTTAACAAGTCCTCTTCCACGACCTCGCCCTCTTCCTCTTACACTTGATCCCCTTCCTCTATTTCCGAAACCTCTTCCATAGCTTACATTCAACACTTGATCTTCTCCCTTTTCAACTTGCTTAAACTTCTGCTCATGAACTCCCAGAGAGCTCTGTAATTCATCGAGTGTGATTGTTTCAATGTCCTTAGACTCCTCTATAGACACTACCACATACATGAATTTTTCGCTTAAGGTTCTGAGAATCTTTTCAACAACCTTTGTGTCATTCATCTCCTCACCATTGCTTCTCATCTGGTTTGTTATGGCTAACACACGTGTGAAATATTCTTCTATCTTCTCATCTTCTTTCATTTCCAATATTTCAAAATCTCTTCTCAACTTATGCAATAACGATCTCTTCACCCGAGCATTTCCTCCAAACTTGCTCTTCATTGAATCCCATATGATCTTTGATGACCTCCTGTCCAAGATCTGCTCAAACGTTATCTTATCAATAGATTGATAAAGATAATGTTTCACCTTATGATCGTTTGTTACAGCTTTATCAAGCAGCTCCCTCTGCTCTTGTGTCACAACTGCCGAGTTTGATGATTCCTCGAGACCTTTCTCAATCACCGTCCATAGCCCAATTGCCCTAAAGAAATTCTCCATTACTTCGCTCCAATGATCCCAGTGTCCATCGAATTGGGGCAACTTCATCTTGTCGTCACTCATCTTCTTTAAGTTTTCAAGGTCTGATACCACTTTGTAGTGAATAAGAGTTTAGAGAATGAATTCTGAAAGCTTACTTCTCATTAATTCAACGATGGCATTATATAGCTTTTACAATAAAACAGAAAATGCAAATCTAGCAACAATAAGATGAGATCAAAACAAAACCAAATCTAAACAAATGGATCACGTCAAGTGATCTTATTACTCAAACCAGTAAGCTTTAAAACCAAACCAACTAAACCGTTTTATTCATTCCAACACCAACAACTATTAAAGATATACTTATTTATTTGTTAACTCATATATTTGCAACAAATTTATTTGCATTTTATTTCGTTAGAGCTTCATATTTTCATTTTGTATTATGCTTAAGATTTTTCATGTCCGAAAGAGAGTCTCACACATTTATTTATTTGACTGATCTCGTAACTTAGTAAAAGAAGAAGAAGAAGCAATACATAGTAAATATTAAGCAGCAATTTTGAAGTCATCGATTTGAATGTTTTGAATCTCGAGCTTTCGGAAATCGCTTCTGTTCCTACTAACATAGAACTTGCCCCATTTATAACCTTTGTATTTTGGAGGATTATCAGCACTCAGAAGCTCTTCTAATGGTTTCACTTCAACATCATGTGAAGGCATCAAGAAGAATGGTATTGAGTATCTCTCTCTTGTTGAATTCACCACAACTCTATGTTCTGCACTCCAATACTTATCATTTGTCCATACCTGTATTATAGTATATATTTATCAAATTCATATATTTTAAGTCCATATAGTATGATTGTGATATAATATTTACCTCCATGCAATTACCCATATTAATGACAAGAGCATTAGGTAGTGGTCTAATTGGGAACCAAACACCATCTGATCTACGACTAACTTGTAATCCTCCAACTTCGTCTTGAGCCAATAGGCTTATAACGTCTGCATCTTTGTGATGGCCTACACCTAAAGCTAGGTCAGGTCTTGGACATGGTGGATAACGATTTATCCTGAAAAAACTCATTTGTTCTTTGAAGTAATCATTAAAACGCTCTTTTGGTAAGCCTAAGCTTACTGATACCAGTTCTAACAGCTTGAATGCTAATTTTTCAGCGTGTCTTGCATATTCTTCACAGGCCTCCCTAAAATTTAAATGAGTAACAGAAGATTAGCTTACATGAATTTGTGTTGGAGGATAAGGTCACGTGTCTTCAACTTTGTTTTTGTGGCCAAAATTTTGTCACGTGCCTCCAAGAAACGATGTTATTATAAAAATAATTATAGAAAGGATCATTCGTGACTGCATATTATATGAAAAACTAACGTATATAGCTCAATAATTTAGAGAGAAAAAATAAATTCAATTAATATATTGTTTCAAAACATAAATAAAAATTATTGACCTGAAATCAGAAGGAAATTGAGGCCACTTGTTGTAAACAACTCTTAAAGCTTCATCTTGAGGATGTGTGGAAGAAGGAAGAAGCATTGGATCTTTGAAATAAATATCAAAAACTTCTTTCCAATCTCTAACGTTCTTGGTATGTTCTCCATCATGATACCCTACTGGATTCACTTCGTCTCTTTTAACTTTTATCTTCTCTTCCATTGGCAAATCAAAAAACTTCTTCACAGTCTTCTCCACACGTTTCCTTGCTTCACAAGGCACACCATGATTGATCACTTGAAAAAAACCCCAGTTTTCACAGGCTTCTCCGATCTCTGAGATCACGTTTTCGACATCTTCAGGGTTTTCCAGGCGCGAAAGATCGATCACGGGTATTTCTTCTGGTTGGTTCGGGATGAAATTGGAATTTGATCTATGCTCTGGTGCTTGGATGAAACTTGGATCAAGCTCTTCCATTGTAACTTACAAGTACAAGAAAAGAAGTTTGGTGCTAAGTTTGTGTTTAGAGTGTTACTTTATTTATATATACCAAATTATGTTTTATTTTGTTTTTATCTAAACTTGTGGCTGTAATTTGTAAAACTACAGATTTGGCCAATTTGTATTTAATTGAGGGAATTAAGGTTATACTAATATTCAGCTAAAAGTCAATTGGATAAAACAAAATAAAAAAAAGTAGAAAGGGACGAAAATCAATTTTGTTTTATGCGTATGTCATTTATTTTCAGGTTGTGAAGACTAGTCCATAACTAGTACTACAAAACTAAATTATTTTGTTTACGTGAGACTTTTTCTCGTTGAATGATTTTGGCAACTAGAATTACGTTCTTCAGAGGATCTGGAAGAAATTAACACTTAACTGAAAAATAAATGAAAAATTCTATATTAATACATCATATGTGTTCTAATTTCCTATTTGATACACCACATATTCGAAAGATCAGAATAATACACCAACTCTTTTGTTTGCCCAGTTTAATACACAAACTATCAACTATCTACCCATCTTACACGGGTTCGGTTACTTGCTGTTTAAGTCACCGTTAAATATATATTTTTTAATAAAACAAACAATTAAAAATTACTAAAAATACAACAAAAAAATCCAAAAAACTTTTAAAATTACAAAAAATTCAAATAAATTCCAAAATAAATCAATAAAAATACAGAA